>PVKS010003912.1:0-98697 GCA_004027875.1 Aplodontia rufa
CTTTCTGCAAGTGGCTGTCTAGTTTGTCCAGCACCATTTCTTGAAGAGGCTGTCTCTCCTCCATGTAATATTTTGTCTCCCTTTGTCAAAAATCAGATGTTTGAAGATTTGGGGGTTTGTTTCAGGGTCTTCTATTCTATTCCATTGGTTTTCTTTCCTATCTTGATACCAGTACCATGCTGTCTTTGTTACTACAGCTCTATAGTATAGTTTTAGATCTGATATGGCAAAACTGCCTGTTTCCTCTTTCTTGCTTAGTAGTGTTTTGGCAATTCTAGGTTTCTTATTGTTCCAAATGAATTTGAGAATTGCTTTTTCTAAGTCTGTAAAGAACGACATAGGTATCTTTATAGGGATAGCATTAAATCTATATAGAGTTTTTGGTAGAACGACCATTTTTATTATATTAATTCTGCCTAACCAAGAGCATGGGACATCTTTCCATCTTCTTAGGGATTTCATTCTTCAATGACCTATAATTTTCATTGTAGAGATCTTTGATTTCCCTTGTAAAGTTAATTCCCAAATATTTTATTTTTTTTGAAGATATTTTGAATGGGACTGATTTCCTGATTTCTTCATCAGTTCTATTTTTATTAGTGTATAGGAAAGCTATTGATTTATTTGTGTTGATCTTGTATCCTGCCACTTTACTAAATCTGTTGAAAAGTTCAAGCAGTTTATTGATGGAGTTTTTTTGGATCTTCCAGATACAGGATCATGTCTTTTTTTTTTTTTTAAAGAGAGGGACAGTGAGAGAGATAATCAATTTTATTTAGTTTTTCATGTGACTTTCATTGCTCCAACACTTTGCTGTGTACCTGGTCCTGGGGTTTGAGCTGGTGTCCTCACGCATGCCACGCAAGCGTTATAACTGTTGAGCCACTGCTCCAGCCCCTGTATTATGTCGTTTATAGTCACTGTGCATAGTTAACATATTGTTAACTATCCTGATATGAGGCTACTTCTAGGTGTGTGCTGGAAATGTACAAAGTCAGAAACTAATCCCTGGAACATCAAGACTTGGCTCTCTTGTATGATAGAAAATTTGACATCCATACTAAAATTTTATATTGCCTTTAATGGATTGTAAAGCTGAAAGAAATCCATTAAGCAATCAATAATAATAAGGGACTGACTTTATTCCTATTTGTGGATTTGCACAAAAGATTATAGTATCTTTTATTTTCTTTATGGAAAATTATATGACAATATTGTTATATTATGAAGAAACAATCCAAGAATATTCAGTCACAAAATGTAAAAAATATATTAGGTGGTTAACTAAAATATATTATTTTTCCAAATTTTGTGATTTTGTGGTATTATTCAGTGTTTTAAAATTTGCAATTCGTTATGATTTCTTCTCATATTCTGAATAACCACATGCTTCTGTGCTTAATTTTTGTATTTATAACTATTCTTTTTTTTTTTAAGTTGTCTCCCATATCATAGATGCTTCAGGTCTCATAAAACCTAGAATCACCACTGTGTTCTCCCGTATTACACTTCATTCATTAAAAGAACTGGTGGTGGAATCTCCCCATTTGCAAATCAAAGTACTTGAATATGCAGTGTCAACAAAACTCAGATGACATTAGTCTTCTACTTTCAGTAACAGTAGGGCTCCTCCCTCAATTTTTGGGTAGAGTGGAAGGAGGAGGAGAAGGAGGGATACCCACGTTTTTGCTTGATCCTTGCAATGACAAAGATTACCAACCTCTCAGGCTGGGACAGTCTCATAAATCAATCTGTACTTTAGCCATTAGCTCTGTCACTTTCCTCTTAACAAATGACAATTCAAGGGTAGCTTTCCTTGCTGACTAAAATTTCCTTAGTCAAAAGAGCAAAAACACTTAATCAGAAGGAGGGGGCAGGAAGGCATATCTCTGGCAGCAAGAACTGACCTCATCTACTTTCAGTCTATGTAGCCTCTTGAATATATTTTTGCAAGATTGTGACAAAAATCCTAAGCAGACGTGTGAACTTGCTGGTACAGGAGTTGGGCAGAGCTTACGTAGTTTGCCTTGGAAGGCAGTGATTGCAATGCCAGGAATAGTAGGGTTACAACTTCACTTGTATGATGATGTCTGATTGTAAATAATAACAATAGTCACTTGCCCATATTTGGTTGTATATGTATTATCTTTCCAGAATGGGTAGAAATGAATTGCTGTCTGAATGACTTAGAACTGACAACTAGTCATTTAGCTTTGTCCTCACTTGGTAACAGGAGAAATGGACTGTCTTTTGTGATTGTGAGAACTATTTAGTTCAGAAAAAAGTTCATAATTTTTTGATCCTGAAATATAAGGCATAGACATTTATTGAGCATCATGTAACCCTTGGTATGATTTAAAATTTTCAAGTATTCACATGATTTAAAAAGAAATCACAATGCACTCAGAAACTTAGGATTCCAACTACTCAGATGATGTCATTTCTAGGAACATTCACAAAAATTCATTGTAATGATGTTTTTTTAAAAAATTGTGGCTTATAATTTTGCTACTATTTTGAAAATAAAAGGCTTCAAATCTGCTTCCCAGGTCTATGTTTCTCATAAAGTTGAAGCTATTCTTATGGCAGTTGAGAGCCCCATGACAATATCCCTTAGTTTTATCTGCTGTGAAAAGAAGAGATGCCTTTTGAGTATGAAAACAGGGGGAAAGTGTCCCAGTTAGTTTTTTTTTTAAGTCCTTTTCTCCTCACTAAATTACCTGGGAAATTAAAAATGTATCTGTTAGCCACTTAAATTAATGAAACTGCTTGTGCGTAATGTAGGGCCATTGCCTCTGTATGTTCTAGATACATATATGAATGGAAATCCGTGGATATGCACCTGCCCTGGGTATCAGCATAATCTGTGTAAATCAGGGATTGGCTTTAAAATCCCCATGCCCAGCAACCTAAGGTGACACCATTGAAGAAATATGGAACACGGACAAGCTGTCCTTTGGTCTGGAGATCAAACACAAAATTGGCTGATGAAAAATATACTCTCAATTTTTCTTTCAAAGAATCTATTTTAGGTGTTAAAGAGGGTCCTTGGTTAGCTTGTCTTATGAATTTTATTTTCTTTAAAGCAGTATCATTATATAGGAGACCTTTATTCCTTGGTTTTAAAAAAATAATCTTATCTCTTATCACATTTCAGTCAATTAGTCATACTAATTAATACTAATGCTTCTTCAAAGCAGTAGTTTTCAGCCTTGGGCATTTTATGCTCCCGGGGTTGTTGGACAATATTGGAGATAGTTTTGATTGTCATATCTGGATGTGGGATGGGGTGATGCAAATGAATAGGACCAGGGATATCACTGGACATTTTACACTGTATAGGATAGCATCCCACAATAAAGAATTATCCACCCCAAAATGTCGATAGTGCTCAGTTTAAGAAACTCTTGCCTAAATATTGCACACGAAACAGAAAGAGGGTGGTCTTTGTGATTAGAATGTGCTGAAAAGTTTTACTGGCAACTGCAAATGCAGCCTTTGGCCATGAGCTCCCGGTATCTTGTTTCATTGTTAAACACGTCTGCATCAACTGGCTTGAGCGGAACAGGTTCCGATGGCTGAACCTTATTTTAATTTTTATGTAAAAAGAGAAATGAGATAGATGGACAGCCTCACTTCTGTTCACTATTCTATCAGGGAGTAATGAGTAATGTAATTGTTGTTTCAGAAGAATTTGTCAGGTTGATGAAAAATCTGACTTCAGGCAAGTATATATATATGTATAATATATATATATAATACATATATGTGTATATTATAATCGTAGATATATATAATTATGCAGTTCACTTTAGCATATTCATAAATGCACATAGCATAGTTTTCTTCATTTCAGTCTCCAGCACCATCCCCTTCCCTCCTTCCTTCCTGCTAACCCCCTTCCTCTATTCTACCAGTCTTCCTTCTTTTTATTTAATTCTTAAGTGGAGTATCGCAGTCATATAATGAATTGGGATTCATTGTGATAGATTCATGGCATAATTTGGCCAACTGTGTTCCCCAGTTCTTTGCCACCCCTCCTCCCTTACCCTGTTCTATGGTTCTCCTTTCTATTTTCACAAGATCCCTTTTATGGTATTCTCTTTGTTCTCTGTCATCCACACATCACTCTTATCTTCAGGGCTTACGTCTTCACATTTCATCCTGCTCCATCTTCTCACTGATGTCTCCTGAGTGTGCGAAATAGCCTCCTGCCTGTTTTATAATAGACTCATGAGATGGCATTTAGGGACTTCCCACAGCATGCAGGATGGTTTCCCCATGTCAAGATCTTTAACATAATCACATTTGCAAAGATACTTTTCTTCCAAATAAGGTAAAATTTATAGGTTGTAGGTAGGGTGTACTGTATTTTACGGGAAGGGATTGGATTTGTTTTAGCCTCCCATACACATGGAGGTATCACCTTCCCTCTGCCCGCAGAGAAGACGCGACCCGCGGTTAGGTTGGGAGAGCTTTATTTGGTCGACCTTCTTCTTCTTTCTCTTTCTTCCCTCTCTAGGGAAGTTCCAGTCACATAAAAAAAAACCTTTCTCCAACCAATCACATTGCTGTAATGAGGCATGCGCATGGACATAAAGCAGAGAATATACAGAGCATTTAGGAATCACGTGCTGGGCATGCAAGCTTTTGACCAATGAGAATTACTTCCTCATTTACGCCACTTGTTTGCGATAAGGCCAGACCACACTGGCTCAGTGCCAGCCGCCATCTTAAGCAGCCTATCTCCAGGGCTGGGGTCCCGGACACCCCGACATGGAAGGATAAACTAGTTGACTGCTTCATGGGCACCTCCAGTGCTAGGATTCTGTGACCTTTGTCAATTTGCTTCACCTTTCCTTGAATCTTGCTTTTCTCATTTACAAAATGAGCCTAAGAAGGTTATTTAGGCCATATGACTGTTATAAACACTAAATGACTTAACACTATTAAAACATTTAGAAGAGTGATCTATGATAAGTTTTCAGTAAGTGTCAGCAATCATTACTTATTCATGCTGTATTATCATTGTTACAAAAAAGGGGATGATGTGAGAAATAATTAGACACTTGCATGGTGGCCTATGATTTAATTCGTATTTCTGTACTGTTACTTATTATGTTTTGACAAACTTAACTAAGGTGTGACACAGAAGTGAAGTGGTGACTTGGTGTCTGAAGAATGCATTTAATCTATTTGTGGAGTTTATTTAAATTTGTCTATAGCAGGGGAGACTACACTAATCCCTGAATTAAGTAGGCTAACTCAGAAACCAAGTTACAAAAGACCCTGTTAAGAATAATGGCCTTAGGAGTAGTAGATACACTGTTCACTCAGAGAAGAAATTGAAGAAATTAGACTATTCTTTAAAAATGTTTAATTTAGGGTTGGAGTGGTGGCTCGGTGCTTACAGCGCTTGCCTGGCAAGTGCGAGTACATGGGTTCTAACCCCAGCACCACGCACACAACAAAGTATTGGAGGAACAAAGTCACATGAAAAACTAAATAAAATTGCCTCTCTCTCTCTCTCTCACTGTCCTCTCTTTAAAAAAAATAAATTAAAAAGGTAAATCAAACATTTTTTTAAGAAATAAAGAGGGACAGTGAGAGAGAGAGAGAATCAATTTTATTCTGTTTTTCATGTGGCTTTCATTGCTCCAACACTTCGTTGTGTATGTGGTGCTGGGGTTTGAATTCATGTACTTGAGCATGCCAAGCAAGTGCCATAACTGCTGAGCTACCACTCCAGCCCTTCCTTTTTAATTTCTTATGGATTAAATCAAATCTCAAACTTTTGAATTATAATAGAGGTCCTTTTCTGTTGAACTGAGTGCCCTACCTAATATAACTAATTGAGTCATTTTCCCTTTTGGGTCTCCTTTTTACCTCTAAAATGTTAAAATTACCTCTTCCCCCCATCATTGACATAGTATAAACACATTGGTAACCATAATGTAGTATAAGCACAACTAATTATTTTACCAATAACAAAACAACATATTGCCCAGAAAAACTTTTCTAGCTCAGAGTTTTACAAGGTGTTAGAGATATTAACATTCTATATTCTAGCACACATTTTATGCTGTGGTCATTATGAAGAAGATATGAAGGGGCCTATTGTACACAGTAATTGGTAGGGTATGTAATTTCTTCCAAGGGATACATTAATTCAATAATGTACTCACTAACAGGCCAGACTATAAACAAACATTCATTCATTTTTCATTATTTGTGATACAAGTTAATAAAATAAAAATTCAAATAGTAATATGAAGGGTGCACCAATGGACACAATAACACCATTTTCCTCTGTGCATTTCATGAAGAAATAACTAAACAGTTCCAGTGCAATGGAAACCTGTGGACCTTCTGGCTATTTGAAAGAGTATTAGGTTAAACTATAAGAAATTGCCATTTTTTTGTAGAGTACAAAAAGAAAGGTTGAATGTGGAGGTTTCATATAGCACGAGCTATTCAATGAAAGTAGCTAGATGAACCATTCAAGAGTGTAAGATTTTTGCATTTTCCAGTTCCTTTTATTTCTCCAATAAATATCAAATGAGTCTGGGTTCACATTCTTTACTTTAGTGTCAGTGATTGTGGGAACACACATTATTAAAAGAAGGGTGATGAGCAAAAGAAATTCATAGTGGTGAATAGGTAAACAGAAAACAATGAAAATGCAGATTGTTACAAACTTGGTAATCATTTCTGTTTGACAGTGTTTATCTCTTTAAGTGTTTATCTTCTTACCCATTTTTATTTCATTTTTATGTGTCATAAAGCTGGGTATCACTCAATGTTTAGCTCTTCGGTGTCTGATCATAGAAAGCAGATTGCCCTGGCATTTTTATATATTGTAGGAAAAGAAAGTAATTTTCATATATTGAGATTTATTATTTGAATATGTTTTTCAATATAGCAAAGCACACCTACAAAATTTAATGTACATGCATATTGCAAATGCACTATAACATCAGGTAGAATTTTGTATCTTCTGGTGAAGAAAATGCAGAGAAACAAATAGATGCACACACTTCTCTCCCACCCTCCACCTCTCTTAGAGATTGGTGATATAAATAAAGAGTATTACTTTTTCCATAAAACCCTCCAAAACATCCATTCATCACTTGTTGGGCTGGGGATTGTTATGGAATTGTATGTAGTTGAGAAAATGCAAGATTTCTAATAGAAGAGATTATTACATGTGGGAAAGTTTGATGACTCAAGGGAGGAGATTGACCTTAGTGAATAAGGCACACAGACCTATCAACATGGGTTTCACTAAGAAGTTAAGTTTTATATTCATGAAATATTTGATTTTATGGTTAATTCCATGATTTTCTTGTATAGATGATGTTTCTCTATGAGAAATTTGACATTGAGAAGCGCATAAGCTTGGTATTGATAATGTAAATGAATTCTGATCATCTGCTTATGTTCTGTCTGGAGGTTCTTATGACCTAGTTGGTGATTCACGTCACACCTTGTGGTACATGCCTAGTGGTGAGGATGCAAATGAGTAAAGTGAGACCATGTCATAATTTAAAAAGCAATCTCACTCTGAGTACTCATTAAAAATGAGTACAACAAAGGAAATAACTGTAGTTCAATAATTTATGAAAAATATGCAGCTTTTCTATCTATGCATGTTTTAATATCACCTATTGTTGCAACATGAAGGTACTCAAACAAAAGATTGCTTTTTAACTCAGAGATGGTAAAGAGATATTTCTATTTTTAAAATGTATTTCTTAGCAGCTTGACAGCAAATCATCAAAGACCAAGATAAAGGGTACATATAAAAGAATCAATCAATTAGCAAGGTAATTTATATGGTACTTTCTGACTAAAAAAATTGTGTATATTTTAGTAATATTGAAAGTTTTATTGGAATCTCCTTCAAATTACACGGAAGTGAGAGGTGAGTAGAGGTAGTAGTAGCGATGAAGGGAGATTAGTCATGAATTTACATCTGTTGAAACTGGGTGGCTCCTTCACCCTTCTCTGTACCGTTGCATATGTTTGAATTTTTCCATAATTTTCCCCTTTAATTCCAGATTTAACTATTTCCCACCAAGAATTTATATCCTAAATATAGGAAAAAGAAGGTTCATTATGCACAAATACCATAGACTCTTTATTTCACGAGTCTTTCCTATTTACATAAAATCTTACTTTCCACATTTTTTTTGAGCTGGTCCCTGCAATTTCCCAACAAGTAAATATTCTCATTGTCTCTAATCTTGTTTCCCTTGCATTATAAGCATACTCTGTCATAAGGGAACAAAGGTTATGACACATAATGAAGCAAGGGGGATACCTTGGGCTGGATGCTGAACAGAAGTGGAAGATGGCAATTTGGATTAATGTCATTCTGAGTTGGCAGGTTCCTTGGCTTCCACCCTACAGCTGCAAAAAGGTTCCAAAGGCTACACTGGCATCTGGTTGTTAATTTGGAATCTCAGGGTGTTTCCATGAGCATGCCTCAGAGAGGTCCCTGGGCAAATCCAAAGTGAAAACAATGGCTCAACATTACAGATATGTGATTATGAAGAACTGGAACCTGATTGGGTCACTGCTGTCTCTACACTAACTGATGTGCTTTTAAACTGGAAGTGGCCAGCATTGCAAAGAACTGCTCTCTTCCATGGCGCATCCATGAGCTACAGATCCTAAGGATATGCCCAGGTGTCTGTTCCTTGTTATCATTGATAGGATCTGTGACAAAGCATTAAACAACATTTTTTCATTTTGTCTGTAAACTTTATGTTCACCCATCAAAGGTTTTTCGTCTGTAAAGAACTGTTCTGAGGTTTAAAAAATATTATATAAATTCTAATAGAGATTTTTGATAAAATGTTACAAATGCTGATGTATAAGAAACCATTGCTTAAAATTTGTTCCATTTTCAAATACCATATTAATGAAGTTGAATCTGTATTTTGTTGAGTGTATATTCTTCATTAACTCTTTACTCTCACCTCACATAGCATTGGTTAGTTCTTTTCTTTTTACCTGATGGCATCCTGTAATTCCCTTGTACCGCCTTTAACACCCTGTTGTCTTCTTCAGTTTACATATCTGTCTCCCTCTACTGGACTCTTAAAATTTTTATTTATTTATTTATTTTGAGGTCAAGGGATCATTTTCAATACTTAGTACCATGATGATCTCTTGCAGGTTTCAAAAGATTTTTATTATAAGTGGATGGTAAAATAAGTGACGCTTAATGGCAATTCTTTGAATGAATTTGAGCTGATTTTATAAGGTGAAGAGACATTATCTTTACTTTTTCATTGTCCTTTTTTTTCATGTATTTCACCTTTTTGCACTAGGGCTACATTTAAAAAAGAAAAATATTTTGTGTACTGACTTCTAATTTCAGATCCTTGTATTGGACTGACCTTGACATTCTTTATATTTCTCTACTTTGCTAATATTTAGCACTTACTGTGCCTAAGGCAATCAAATGCTGTTTATGATAACATGTTTATGATTACATTAGGGTGATGTAATTAAGTTCATTCTAAATCAATTCCTACCTTCATCTTTCTGCTTTGCTCTTTGCCTCTCCCTCCCCATACTTCCCAATAATTCCTCCTAGAGAAGTCATTCTGTTACACAAGAATACAGTTGTTATAGGTCTTTTGAGATCCATGGTTATTTTGGGGGATTAACCCAGGGCCTCCAGCGTGCTGTTTGCATTTCATTAAGTTGCATTTCACCACCCCCTCCCACACTGAGATCCATAGTTCTGAGGCTTAGGAAATTAAGGAAACATTTCCATGTAGAAGGAATAAAATGATCTCATAAACAGGATGAAAGCAGTACCGAAGATTTGACAGGCATTAAATTTTGTTGAGACTTTAATTTGACAGGTGCATGGTCAGTTAAAATGTCAGTGGTTTTCCTCCTTTATTTTAGAAACTTTTTTCTACGCCCTTCTGGTCCAGGAAACTTAGGAGAGCAATTGTTTTCTGAGGTCAAGGGTGTGGGCAGCTTTTCTTTCTATTCTCTCTAGAATAGTGGAAGATGGAGGGAATGTGACACGGTGAATAATTTAGAGTCAGAGCCTGTCCTTCCTGGGGTTTCCAATCATGTTTATAGTTTGGTTGATTTAACCAAAGATTCAGGTCAACTATTATTATTCTTTAGATATAGTACCCATCCCTAATATTCCAAATTATGGGCAATCCTTCCTGTTTTCTACTATATCCAACATTTTCATCAAGTTAGGAAAAGTAGCTTGATAATTCATACCAAATTCATATCTGGCCTTCCAAGATTTTTTTTTTTTTGACAAAGAAAGTTTTTTATTTTCTTTTTCCTGAAGGAATATATTGACTTAGACATATCTGAATAAACTTATCAGCCAAGATGATTTTTTGAGTACTTTTAGAAAAAGGCTAAGTTTCAGAGAAACCTGATTATATTAGGCATCAACATGGAATAAATATAAGAAAACATTTTAGATCCATTTTACAGACACTAAAATAGACACTAAAATAAAAATGGAAGTTTGTTTCTGGTCATCTGGACATGGCTGACCCCCAAAGTAGATTCTGTTGTCCTATGATTGAAGTCTATCAGCACATGACATCTCTTGATAAGAAGTGAATGTCAAATTGCTCAATCAGCTGTTATTATTTAACATTTTCCAGGAAGCAATAGAGATATTTGCTCTGAGCCATTCGAGGTCTTAGATTTGTGTATCATTTGGTTCATTACTGATGTAAAAGTCATAAAGTATATTTGTTTTATTTTGGGAAGGTAGATTTAGAGTCTTTAAAACATGACAGAAAATTCATCTGAGAAATCAAAGTGTGACTATTCAGGAATTTGTTTATACATCTATTTTGAAAAGAATCATTTAGCTAAGTGGTTGTTATCTTGATAAAAGACTCCTAGTGTCCCTCTAATAAATGAGACCAGCTTTAAAATTAGATTTAAATTTCATGCATTATATTTTGTCTTTGGAAGTCACACTAATCCTTTCCTGTCTACCACCTCTTAGAAAAGCATGATGTGCTTAATCTGATAAAAAATTAGTCTTAAAAATTGAAATGGCAAGTGAACGATCATCTGTGTCTATAGTGTTCTACCCTTAGTCTAGTTGCATGGTTTTCTGTATGTGTTATACAGCAACTTATTCTAAACCATTATCTTAATGGCACTGCACACTGAGAGAGGTTTGGAGAGATCATCTTATTAGACTTCTCTACCTTGAGATACCTTGATAATATTTTCATAACCTCCCTTGATAACAGACCTTATTGTACAATCATTCTCCTTCCAGGTATTTTATCCCCTTATCAAACATGAAGTTTCCATGCTCCAGTTAATTCTATTAGCTTCACCATCTCCACTGAGGTTGGAACAGAATATCTAGTGTGTTTCCTCTGTGCATTGATGTCTACGGATTCTGGAGGTGGAGGTGTGGCACCCTTTGCTTTAAGAACAACCTACACCATTACCTCTGCAGTGGCATGAGCCAGCATGTATCTTAATATATTTTGTTATGCTCTGTGTTCGTGGACTCAGTATATAAGTGAAGTGATGCATAAGTGATTTTTTAAAGGCTGCTGTAAAGCCATCTATAAAGAATGACCTATCTTATTTTAAAACTGAATATCATCTGGTGGTTTCCTCTGAGCTATGGAATGAAGCAAAGTAAAGGAAAAGTTGTTCTAAAGATGGTAACTATTTTTCATCAATTTCCTTTGGTTTACTTTCTTGGGACAAGGATGTAGAGAGAAGGAAGAGATTTATATTTTCAGAAAAGGAGGTGTTCCGTGTGCTCATTCTGATGGGTTTTTGCTTGGAAGGAAAGTGCCATGTATATATAACATTACAGATTCCCTTCTGCTGTTTTCCAATGACCTTCTTGTCCCCATGCATCCCAACTTTGGGTATTTTCAAACTAACACCCAAAGGCACCTGGAGAGGTTTGAGCAGCTAAGGGTGAGGAGTAGCCATCAATTTTGATCTACACCGGGTCAATGGCAGATGAAGGCTCTTTCTCCTAACAGCTGTTCAGTGGCCTCTGTGAAATGAGGTGGTGGCTGCCATCCAGGTTCTGGACAGCTCTCTTCTTCACAGAACCTCCGCGGTTGGCATCAGTGGCTCTCTTGCGGGCTGCCTCCACTGGCAATCCACCCTCCTTGCCACCATCTTTATTTCCCCTCCCCTCTTCACTTTTTGCTTTCCCCCTTTTTCCTTTCCCTTCCTTCCTCTGCTTACCAGTAGGTGGCCTGAAAAAAATAAAAGAGCAACCACAGTTCCTGAGGGAAGAATGCAATAACACCCAGATTGTGCCCTCTGCCAGGGCCTGCCTGCCAGGGAGCTCGAGGAGGGCTGTGGGGATACAGTGCTGCTACCTCCCAAGGCGCCCGCCTTCCCTGCCTCAGCCCCAGGTTGCTTTGCTCAAGGTGTGTCAGCGTTTGCTCTGGGATTGTGTATTTTATCCATTGAGCTTCTCCTTTCAGCACAAGGCAGGGAACACGGCTGTGTTTGCAGAATGGATGGGCCCACGGGGAATTTGGAATGATTCAGTAGTTGTGGTATAAACCTTTCATCACAACTCCCTCTCGGGCACAATCAGGACAAGCTAGAGGTGGAAGGTTGTGCAGTTTGTGATTCCTTTCTCTGATAAAGCTGCAGTAGTTTGGGGGGTATGTCCGGTAACCACACCTGTCTCTTCCAGACATTTTTAAGAGTTGTAATTGTTGCATTTATTCTGCAAAGCTTTTTTTTTATAAAGTAAAAACTGAAACACCAGTTTTTAAAATTTTGCATTGCAAAAATCACTTGAATGAAAAGGAATAAAATTCCATGGAACTATGACAGCTTGAAAGAGCACAGAATTAACAGAATTTCGGGGTGCTCTTTCAAGAGAAGAGTAGGAGTTAGTGGTGGTGGCTGCCATGTTTGAAGCTTTCAAGTCTACTTGAGGTCATTTCATTTTCTCAATCTTGATTTAAAACTCAGGAAGGAAGGATACTAGAGGGAAACTCATCATTTGTTACTTTTGCAACCAAAGGAGGCAATAGTAGAATATGATGTTTTCTTACTAAGGAAAGAGAAAAAAATTAATTTTACCCTGGCTCTGTAGTTATTAAAAAGTCCAAAGCATTTTGCCCTGGGCTGTCTCTTTTGGGAATTTAAAACCTACACACAATGTTGTATCGGAAATACAACCAGCATGCCACATGTTGGCTTGTGTTTAAGTCATTACAATGTTGATTGCTAGGGACACTTACATGGCCAAGATGATATTTGAGCCTGTTAAATGGTCACATGAAGAGCTTGGGCTGGAGCAATATTAAACAGATGTTAAATCCCAGATATCCTTTGCCATCTAGAAGATAAAGTTACTAGAGAACCACTTTTGGGAAGAGTTTGGGTTCTCACAGTACCAACCAGGACCCACAAGACAAACAGAAAAGTGAGGTGCAAAGTTTGGGAAAATGAGCCACACCAGCTGACTCTCCAACCGTGTTTAGCCACTTTCTATTATCTGTGTGATGGGAAAAAATCACATTCTGTCACCTTATGATTATTTCGTTAATGAGTATAAAATTACTAGAAGATCAAAGTGCTAAATAGTATTAATAATTACAATAAGCAACTGTGAACCACATATAAAAAGGGAAGTAACTTTGAAGAACTGTAATTTCTACAATGGACAGACAGATTGTCTGGTAGAAAAACGTCTTTCATTTTGTGATTCATTTATTAATTTGTTTGGGAAAAAAATGATAGAAGAAATCTGAGAAATGACATGACCTGGTTGGCTATGTGCCTATTTGTTCTCTCATTTTTTAAAAAAAAAAAATTCCCTTCGAACACTTCTGGAAAACAAGAAAAGAAAACAAGGAAAGGAGAAAGGAGTATCCAACAGAGTTGTGATTCTGACTTACAAGCATTTATACTCTGGATGTGCTTTGAACTCTGCATTCAGAAAGAAAGCTTTTTCTCATTTCCTTTAATTCTTCTCCTTTGCTTGCCATTTCCAAACATACTTCGGTCCTTGAGAACAAATGACAAGTGAGGCAGATTGGGTTCACAGCTGCCGAAGTTGCTCCGTCAGAGCAGCACTGGTTTAATTCAAACAAGGCGGAATGACTGTCTGAGAGGGGTGAGATTCTCAGGCTTGGGCAGTGACAGGAAGCATCATTTCCTGAGCCCGCACCTCCTTCTGTCATTGTTGGCTGAGACTTGGCTGAGACTGGTTCTGGCACTATAACTTTCCCATCTACACTACTTAAAATACCATGTTGTCACCTCCTTCTCTTTGTCCTTTCTTTTCTCCCATACAGACATTGAGAAATTTGAAAGAATAGAGTTCTTTCATATATAAGATATATTAATATGTGTTATTCAATATACAACATATTATACATTATATATTATATAACACATTACATGCATATTACATGGCATATACTATTTAACACACTACATTTGTTATATAACATTTTATATGCACACACACATATATGAATAATATTCTTTTGCTAACAATAAATGCAGGACCTAGGACAAAATTTTCTATGTGGTTTATATTACCTTCCCCCTCCCTTTGGTAGCTCTAAAGTCTTCTTTACAAATTTAGTCCATGGGATGTAAGTCCAAAACACATAATGAGCCAAATTATGATAAAAATGAAGGAGTCAGGCTGTAGGGAGTGGTGAGGGTTGGTCACTTGGGAAGGCCTCGCACATTCCACAATTCCAGGACACCCCCTTCCCATCATCTTGTATGTGACTAGCGCCCCCTAGTGTGGAGCCAAGCAGAGGCTTGGGGTAGTCATTCATTCATCTATCTACAACACCCTCATTGAACATTTGTTCATGAACAAAGTGGATAAGAATCCCTGGTCTCAGACTGCCTAAGGGCCTCTCCTTTGATTATTTTTTTAAAAAGGCAAAAAGCACCCAGCCGACCAAACAAAATGCTTGTGTATGCAGACTTTGGCCCATGGGTCCACCTCTGCTCTGGGCTTTTAAATTATTTTGTGATCTCACAGATGTTAGCCACAGGGACAATATACAGCAATGGACTGATCTCAGGTTTGCCTCAACTGCTTAGCTCATGATTTATAAGAGCTCTGTGCACGCAGAAAACCCAGGTGTTTTTCAATTAAGTTTCACAGCTCACCTTAGTGTATTAGCCACTCCTTCCAAGAAAACATTTCTTAAAGGTGATCTGCAGGTGAGAGGGGAAAGAGAACTAAATGGGGCGGTGGTCACGGCATTTTTGTCAAAGCATCATCTGCTTAAATAAGTGTCCTGGATACTAGTGCGAGAGGCACATCATTGAGGTCAACATAGTACCAGACCAATTTAGAGTTGGCCCCTAGCCACCTTCACATTTAATTTTTTTTTCAAGCAAAAAGGAAGGTTTCCTAAAGCTTCAGGTCTCCTAAGGGTTATGTGAACAGAGGCAGGGAAATGCTGAATTTAAAGAGCTGTCTTACAAATAATTTATTTCTCAGCCTTATGGCATCTTAGTGCTATCCAATGGAAAGTTTTAATTTCATTTGCATGGGGGCAAAATAGAGTTGAAAGGAGGTCTGGTCACCTAGCTCCTTTGGTGTCTGGAGGGCTTTTTTATATATTTTTTTTTCTGGTATTGGAAGCTTCAGTAAAACTGAAAAGAAAACTTGTATTAAGTTTCTGTGAGAAGCTTTAGAGAAATGCTGTGATGGTTCTCAAATAGTATAAAAGTTTTCCACCTCACAACCCACTTTGCATTTTCTTAAATAAGATCATGACTCAAAAATATTTAAAGGACCTAGGTCACAAACGTAATGAAGAGACAGAGTTAAGGTATAAAAGTGTAAAGGTCACATATAAACAACATATCTCTAAAGAAATGGAGCAAAGACCATCTGGGTAACTCTTCCTCTTCTCTCCCTGCCTGCCAGGATCCTCCCCCTCCCCAAACCCCTGAGAAATTAATAATGATAATCAGAGGAGAGAGTGTTGCCACATTAATCTACACATCATATTAAACTACTTTGCCCAGAGTTTGGAAGCATTTCTTGAAAGCTGTCAAAGGTATTAATTTCTCTCTCTCTCTCTCTCTTTAAATCACAAAGCAAAATTCCACTGTCTCTCCCCCACCCCTTCTTAAAAAAAAAAAAAAAGTTGTCGAGTTTTGCTTTTCTATTCACTGCAGTCCTGGCCAAAGTAAAGCCCTCTTTCTCAATGACGTCAAGATCTTTAGCAAGATTAGGCTTTCATTTCTCTATTGCAGCAATTAGCCAGGGAATGTATAAAAGGCTTCAGGGAGCCTCGCTGGGCTGCAGAGAGAGGCGTTTTGCACCACAGACAGATAGCAGGAAGGAAAAGCCAGAGGAGTGAGGAAAAGAAGAGTCAGCCGCTCCTGGAGAAGGGACAGTGAGACAGGCTGGGGAAAGCAGAAGAGAAAGTGTGTGTAAAACGGAGTAAAGAAAGAAAGAAAGGCAGAAACTACCCTTAAAGCACATTTAAAAAACTCTGGCAATTCAAGAAAGAAACAGGCTACGTTTAAAGAACATAGAGACAATGAAAAGCTAAAGAGAATTTTGCAGTCTCTGCCACAGTCTCATAGGTACTTGGAAATGAAAGTAGAGCTGCCTGTCTTTAACGGACTCTGACAGGGGTAACTGGATTAGGGACGGGTATGCCAGTTTCTTTTTTTTTTTAAACATCTTAAATCCAGAAAAAAAAAAGGAAAAAAAAAAGCAGCTCGGAATTGAATGAATTGATGGGCACACTCCAACTGCTGGGCTGGAGAGACTGAACTTGGTCTTGCCATTTCTGCTTCTTTGAAAGAGGAGACAACTTGGGCTTCCTTTTAATTTAGTTTTTCTCCTTCTCCCCCTACCCCACCCCAACCTTTCCTTTACCTCCCCCACCCCCTCCATCACCACCCCCCTTTTAAATAAGAGGGTGAAGGGGAACCAGCGCGCACAAGGGGACTGACTCGGGAGGCAGAGAAGATGGGTATCCTCAGTGTAGACTTGCTGATCACGCTGCAAATTCTGCCAGTTTTTTTCTCCAATTGCCTCTTCCTGGCGCTCTATGACTCGGTCATTCTGCTCAAGCACGTGGTGCTGCTGTTGAGCCGCTCCAAGTCCACTCGCGGAGAGTGGCGGCGCATGCTGACCTCAGAGGGACTGCGCTGCGTCTGGAAGAGCTTCCTCCTGGATGCCTACAAACAGGTGAGCTGTGCCCCAGGGCTTCTCAACCGGGCAGGGGCTGGAGGCCATGGGAGTACTGGGGCGAGAGCAAAGAAGTTCTTTTTCGGGGACCTGCCTGGTTGCTGCTGGGTTATGTGAGGTACCTGGTACCTGAGTGGCTATGGGAGGTAGAGTGAGCCTCTACCTTTACTTTCTACAGCTGTTGCACAGGTTTGCTTTGGAAGGGACAGATATGAAGCCCTAATGACTCTGGATGACAATACAGAATCTTAAATAAGGATTCTTACTTAGCTTGCTGCAACTCCGGAGTAGAGGGTTTAGTGCCCCTAGAATTAACTTTGGGTAAAGTCAGAAAATGTTGGGGGAGGGGAGATGCTGCATTTGTTTTGATTTTATATAAGCTGCAATTCTGATGTTTTGCTTGATGGAAGGTACACTAGGAAGGACAGTTCAAAAGTGTCCCAGAGAGAACTGACAACAAAATGTTCTTGGCAGGTGTAACTCGGTACCATAGCAGCTTTGTTTCCGGTAGAGGTGAGAGTTGATGAGAGGAAGCCTGGGGTTTCTGAGTCCCTCCTTACTAGAAAGGTCTGGGAACTGGCTGTCAGAAATCCAGACTTGTAAAGGAAACCAAATTTAGTTTGTTTCTCCAAGTGAGAATGATGTCTTCTAAGAGCTGATGGATCTCCATGGTTAACTGCCTTTTCCTACCTTGATCATTAGAGCAGTAGCCTCCCTTATCTGTGGAGGTAGTGTCCCCAGCTGCTCTTGAAATACCAGAGTTGGTGATCTTTCTTTCTAGATGAAAAATTCAGGTGCCCCAGCCTTTTGGCTGCCTAGAAATATTGGTGGAGCATTTCTAACTGAGATCGTAAGGGGCAGAGAAGAATATGCGATCGCCTGTCTTTTGTCAATTTGCTCCCACCCTCTATGCTCAATCCATATGACTCCTGAAGCCTGCCTGGGGTAGGGAAGAGAGAACTCCACTGGCAAAAAGTCATTACTAAGGGAGACTATCTTGGTTTTGCCCAGTGGTACGGGGAGATCTTGTAGAAGATGTCAGGAAAGGAAGTTTGAGAGGATTCCTGTAAAGCAGACAGAACCTCAGAAAGAGATGGAAACTCTGAATAATAGAGGGGAGAGGAGTGAGTCCTCTGTACACAAACACTAGAAAAACAAAGTTCTGCACCAGGAAAAATAGAAGAAGTAAAGAATCTAGGGCATGTTGTTCCACTGAAGATATTCAAGAGGAAAGTATCTACTGTGAAGTAGGGAAGATTCACTGTGAGTTTGTGATTGAGGTGATTTGCAGAAGGTTTGCATTTAAAGCCTTAATGCAAGTGTATACTAAGAACTCTTATTATTAAATGCCAACTCCTTTATGCAAATATGAATGGATGCTCAAAATTCTCATAGCAAAAACTCATTTATATTGTGTATGTAGAGGAGACCAGAAGTGAGAGCATGGACATGCTGAAATGATCATCACATTTTCACGAATGTATATGTTGAATGTAAAATTTTTGTCTTCTGCTTCAGGGATAGGGAATTTGGAGGAGGATGAATACACAAGTATATAAAACATTACTTATTACATTCCCTCTTCCACAGCTTTATTTTGTATGTCTTAGCAGATAACATGGAGATGTTAGAGTCTTCATCTCAGTATGGTTAAACTCTTACTTTTTAAAAATATAATTGACTTTTGCTTATAAAAGAAAAACTACTTCTTGGGAGAATTTTATTTATATGCATATATGTCTAATATAAATGTCATCTCTTACATCACCTATGGAGGCTATAATGTCAATCACACATATTAAGTGAGGGATTCCCCACTCATTAAGCAGTTTAGTAAGATGGAACTGGGAAAGCAAACAAATGCTTCCATAATAAACTGGATTATTATTATCATTATTTATTAATGTATAGTGTTCCATTGTGCTGTAATAAGTCATTATCTACATCTAGGAAATTGGGAAGGGTAAGAGATTTGCTTGTTCTTTTGGCATGTGGCTGGTGTCTTCCTCTTCTGTTTTTCTTTGTCTCTACTGATTTATTACTGGCCAAGTTCATGACTGGTGTTATTATGTTGGCTTTTAATGATTTCTGTCATAGTTACCTTGTACAAAAGCAACCCCAGGACCTGACCAGGTGTGTAGCGAGTGGAAACACTGAGAAACAGCTTGAACCCAGTTTTAGTACTTCTCCGACTTCAAGTGTGACTGGGGTAGTGGTTGCTGTGTTGCCTTCTGAGGGTCACTCAGAACCTCTCCAACAGGTTGAGTCACTTCGCTGAATGCTGTTGCCATCTGTGCCACTGTCTTTGGGTGTGGCCATTTGTACAGGCACTGGAGATGGCATCATGGTATTTCATAACCTTGACTTGCATTATTTTGAGGCTGCCAACCCAGAAGCAGAGTTTTCCAGGATGAGGGGTGTGTCTGTATGGGATACAATTAGACTGTCATTTGCTAGCTTTCCTTCAGATTGTGGAATGTCTGATACTTAGGAAGCTATGTAGAGAAAGTAGAATAAAAGTATGTGCCTTGTGTTTTACTCACACCAGAGGCAACACAGAAATAATAAAAAAGGGAACAAAATTTAATTTAATAAAATCCTTGTTCATTAAAATATTGAAAGAGATTTAAAATTAACTTTATAGAGCAGCTTTCAGAGATCATGTGGGATTGGTAAGAAGTGATTCTGTACAAAATTTTGATTGAAAAGACAGTCTATATAAACTCATGAGAGACTCTGAAGTAAATAAAACGTATCTGTTATTTAGGTTTCTTGAGTCTATGTCATTGCATCTGAACACTGGATCCTTGTGCTGGTGCTCAACAACTCAAAAAAATGAACCAATAAGCAAACTGTCCTGTCTGGGAGCCTGGCTCTTGCCTAAATGAAGTGTAAAAGTCAACACAGTATGGGTGCTGACGAGCAGTTCAGTTTCTGCACGGTTAATACTGCAGCGGTACAGAAAATATTCATTTGAACATATAATTTTGGTTTTGAAAGGGTCTCTTTAACATTCTCCTCCTCCTCTTCATTCACCTCAAGCCTTTTGACACAAGTTTGTACAATGGAAAATGGCTCTTTTAAGAGAGAGACTGTCCCAAAAGTGTACAAAGAAGGCCACAGCAAAAGCTTGTCCATCACTTGGCTAAATCATTGGGAAATGATAGGGCTCAGAACTGCATTTTCAAGGTACACATCAAAGAAAGAATTGTCAAAGAAGGGAGCTGAGCTCAGAAGGAGTAAGTAATTGGTTCTTCAGCTCTAACTTATCTAGCCAATCTGAATAAGTGGTTAAATCTCTGTTTGATGGTTGTTTGGCCATGTTTCTAAGGACATCGATGTAGCCTGGTGATTTTATCAAAGAATTAGAAAACTTCCTGATAGTTAATAAAGCCATTTCCAGGACTCTGGATAGCAAGAAGTATGTGTTAGTATTCTGCCACACACCCATCCCCCATTTTTATCATTCACTTTCCTATGTGACAGCTTATGCAAAAATCCTTTCTCAGGAAAGTAAAGCAAGGCAAAGCAAAACAAAACCAAACAAAACCAAGGTTAGTGGTACATCCTCTATTTCCAGCTTTCCTCCATGAATGGTTCTTTCTTCTCCCTTGGCCTGCATTTCACAGCCCACATGCTAAAGCAGCTTCCCTTTCCCTTATGTCCCCAACAGTGTCAGTAAAAGGCATCCCATCACCAGGGGAATCCTATTTTTACATATGCTGTGTAGTTACGCTCATGTTCACACTTTACAAACATGTCTATTGCAGACTCTGAACTTGGCCCAGAGATCCCTCTGTTGTAAACATGCAAATCCTTTATTCGCCTCCTTTGTTGGTGTTGTTCATGTCTATTGCAAAAACATAAGAAAGGACAACTGTACTAGTACAGATGAGAGAGATAAAAGTCAGTGATGACGATATCACATTTTACGTATGTCCTTTCTGATCTTGTGAAATAAAGGGACCCTTTGGGAACATCGGAACTTCAAGACCAATTAGTGGAAATGATGCTTCTTGTGTTTGGGCATTAAATACTGGGCAGGGTTCTCTTTAGAGCGGCTAATGCTGGCAGGGAAAGAGGTACCGACCTAATTACTCTTCCGCAAGAGTAAAAAATGCCTTTTGAATGCCTCTTTGGCAAATATGTCTCATTAAGGACAAAAACCAAACACAAACCCTCTAAGAAGGAGAAATTAAGATGATAGGTAACTTGTGGCCAGGAGACTTTCTGTGCCACTGTGGGAAATTAAAACAAAGTTTGGGAGTACCAGGGGATAACTTGTTTTTGTTGAGTTTCTTTCCTGCAGCCTTAATGTCATTATGGGACCAAGTTTATTTTCCTCATCATCTTGGCTCTGTGTCAAGGAATGCTTTACTCCTGGGAGAGCAAAGAATCCTCCATCATTGAAGATGATGGTAATTCTCCCATTCCATCTCAGCAGGGTTGTTAACCGAGCAAACCAGGAAATTCTCTGTTTGAAACTCTGTTCTAATGGGAATTTAATTTTTATGGTGATCAAACAGAGATGAGAATGAACAGAAATGTCCTTTGAAAAGATTTCTGTTTTGTTTAGGGCAAACTGAAGTGTTTTTCTTTATTTTAGCTAAGTTGTCCTCCACTGGGTTTTAGCAAAGATGGACAAATTTATGATTAGTGATAGGATGCTTACAAAAGCAGACTACTGGTCTATTTGCATTTGGACTTATGGGTCATGGGTGTCTATTTTTCCTTCTTAGTTTTATTAATAGTGTTAGTCAAACCTAAGCATGGTCTCTTACCTGGTCACCTTCATGATTAAGAATATTCATCTATTCGTGGCATTCTAATCTATAGTCAAATCCTATGGCTGCTCAACAAAATAGAGGACTAGCCACATTTGTTTTCTTCACTAACCAGCTGAGATAATCAGGAACAAATCAACAATGCCAGGTGTTGATTGTGGCAGTAATCTGCAGGAAGGCTCTGGGATTCATATTTCTAAATTTATCTGCTTCAGTGAGTTTATCCATCACCCAAACATGATTATTTCACTGTGGATCAAGTTGATTATGAAGTGTAAAATTCTTCACTGATCTAGGATTATAACAACTAGCATTTATTTGATAATCCATTCAACAGAAATTTTCAAGTGTGTATATTCCAGCCTCACAAAATGCTAACTCTCCCTCCCCAAAGAGTATTACATGTTTGGTAGCTTTCCTAATTTTTAACTTTAGAGTGATATTGTACTTATCCTAGATTTTCTAAGGCAAACCCAAGTTTGGAAAGATTTCTGTGGCTTAACTGTCCATTCTGAGAGGAGAAGTGTGCCTTAACTTTCTAAGAAAATTAACTACAGGTAACAAGAGCTCACCTGTGACTGAAGCATCAAATTAGATTATTCAGTTGAATAATCAGGAATAACACAAGGATCAACAGGTCTGCTTGGGTGGGAGTCAGGGGGTCAGAGGCCCTTTTTTGAAGACTACACAATTGTTCAAAGGCCTCAGCAATGACTTACAAATGCGGAATGTTTTCACCTCCCAGGAACATACTGGTCTGTCATGCAGAGACATTTTCTCTCCTGTGTGAAGGTTGTTTATTTAAAAAGACACCTCTGTAGCATACTCATCTGAATGCATTCAGGTCTTCTTATCACAATATGTTGAGGAGCACAGCAAACGCAATTCTGCTAAAAGCAATCCTTCTAGAATACTTATTACTATCTTAATTAGGAAAGATCTAATGAGCATGGTAATACTGTTCACCACCTAGATCTACAAAAAAATTATCCAAAGAACCCATAGATTAAAAAGTTTATAGTATCTTTAAAATACATAGCTTTAAGTATGCAGTATATTTTAGTACATTAAAGAATAGCACAGTTTACCTAAAATAATCCAGTTAAAAGTGGCTTCTCAGAGTCCTCCATCTAGTGTCACCTGCAAATTAGCCAAGAAAAATGATATAAGTAAATAGCTTTCTCCTGGTGGTGACTGAACCCAAATGTGTTCATTTAAATCACACCAACAACTTTCTTTTCTAAGAAGGAAGATTATTATCTTAATAATTCTTTTAGAAAATGAATAGTACCTGTTTCAGACCTTTCCTTGATAGGATTTTTGAGAAGGGACAGAAAGAACTTTGATTCACAGTTGAAATAAGTTATGCATTAACATTAGATAGAAGCCACTGAAAAAAAGCTTCTGAGTGTTATTACATAAGTATGGATTGTTACATCTTTTACAATTCACTTCTGAATGACTTCTGTTCACAGCAGTGTTATATGTGACTGTATTTACATGAGGGGAAATAAGTCGATCCAGTTGGAAGTGTTTTGTAATATTAAGGATAGTGTGCAAGAATCAATTGTACTGCCATAAACTCTCCTAATGTAGTTGGCTTTGATTAAACCATTCTAGGGCAAGATCCAATTGTGTTAATTCAAACTGAAGTAATTGGCTTTTTTATGTTACCTGGTTTTTATTATCAGTCTACAGATCCAAAAGGCCACAAACTTTCTTTTATTATTCAGTGTTCAACAATTTAAACCATATGCAAAGGGGCCCATGGCACAATTTCTGTCTACACAGAAATTTTACCATTTGTTAATAAATTATGATATAAATAATATAATTAATAATAAACTAGGTGAAAACAAACAAATAAACAAAAATGCATGGAAAATGAGAAGTTCACCAAAGGTAGGATAATAGAATAACTATGTTTTTTAATGGAAATTATAAGAACTATATTCTGTAAGTAGTAACAGTGGAAACCTCCAGGGAGAGCCCAAATCTCTTCTTGGGACAATTTATTTATTTATTGAAAAAAAGAATTTACCAAGAAAAGTGGTATTCTGTTTCATACGTTGGGGTGGCAGCTGATAATTCAGTATACACTCATGAAGAGATTTCTAGTATATAAAGCACTCTTTTCCTTATATTATCCTTCAGCAACTATGTAAGTAGGGCAGGTGTTATTAGCTCCATTTTGTAGAAGGGAAAGCACTATAGAGCTTTCTGACTCTGGCCAGGAATGGAGCCCATTTGTATCATTGTACCTTGGTTGAAGTTGAGTAACTTAGCATCACACGTGAACATTCAGGTGCTGCCTGAGTATTTGAGAATTCACAAAGAGGCAGTATGTCCCAAGGCCCTGATAATTTGTCTTGAAGTAGACTATTTGCCTCTAACTTTTAAAATGAAGTCAATTAATCACTTGCTATGTAAGGCTTGCTAAGTATTGACAGGGAAGGAAGGCTGGTGAAGAATGACGCTCAACTTAATTATGAGAAGAGTTGACTTCTGTGGTTTCAAGACGAAAATAATTACCTTCAGCGACTCCAGAATGGAAAAGGCCCTATTCTCTTGTCCTTTTTTACATCACCTGCGACTCCTTGTTCCTCAAATCGGTGTATGTTTTATGTTTGTCACATCCTCTGAAGGAAATAGCACATTGTATTACAGCCAATTGTTTCTATTTAGGGTGAATTGAAGCAGCAATGTGTTTAATATGCTATTCTCTCTCTCTCTCTCTCTCTCTTTCTCGCCTTCGCCATCAGGTGAAACTGGGTGAAGATGCCCCCAATTCCAGCGTGGTGCACGTGTCCAACCCCGAAGGGGGTACCCATGGTGGAAGTGGCACCCAGGAGAAGACGGCAGAGCGAGCCGAATGTCACCTCCTGGACTTTGCCAGCCCCGAGCGTCCGCTGGTGGTCAACTTTGGTTCAGCCACTTGACCTCCCTTCACGAGCCAGCTGCCCGCCTTCAGCAAACTGGTGGAAGAGTTTTCTTCAGTGGCGGACTTCCTGTTGGTCTACATTGATGAGGCTCATCCTTCAGATGGTTGGGCGGTGCCTGGGGACTCCTCTTTGTCTTTTGAGGTGAAGAAGCACCGGAACCAGGAGGATCGATGTGCCGCAGCCCAGCAGCTTCTGGAGCGTTTCTCCTTGCCGCCCCAGTGCCGGGTTGTGGCCGACCGCATGGACAACAATGCCAACGTGGCCTACGGGGTTGCCTTTGAACGTGTGTGCATTGTGCAGAGACAGAAGATTGCTTACCTGGGAGGCAAGGGCCCCTTCTGCTACAATCTTCAAGAAGTCCGGCATTGGCTGGAGAAGAATTTCAGTCAGAGATGAATTCTAGATTAGCTTGTGAAAGGTATGATCATAATAGAGCTTATTATTTTTTAAGAAAATTATATAAAGGAGAGGAAGTGAAGAACCGAATCCACTGTTTCAACTAAGTCCTGTTGCCTCACTGAAAGGACAGGAATTTACCTGTCAGAAGAACATAAACCTCTAACATCCCAGTACTTTCACTACTCAAACGGCATTGGGCTAAATAGTAGCCCTGTTACCTCTCTTTTTGGTGAGAAGCCCTGAGTGAAAAGATCCAAGTTGGAAAGGAAGAAATGCTGATCCAGTGTGCGTTCATTCTTCCTTGAGAAAGAAGTGGTACTGCTGATGCCAGCTGTGGGACCAGAAGACAAGAGTTACCTGAATAATTACTATGCTAGGGAAGGTACTATCTTTGTAAAGATAAAGCCTGTCACCCGGGCTTTTGTAAGCATGGATAGAGCCCAGCTGGAAAGTTCCCAAATACTTACATTGCATCCTTGAACTCAGGCCATGTGGTTGGGGCTCGGTTTAGAATGTGTTAGGATAGTGCTAGCCGTGCAGTGCTTTCTGCCAGGTGTAAGATGGCAAGAATGGTTTCTCCACCTGGTGAATTAGAATGATCATCTGAAATTTGAGGGTTACTTTCTAGGCAGATGGAGACAGTACCGGAAGAAAAATCAAATTACCAGCTAGGAGAGAGGAGGCAGAAAGCTTAGGAAACTTTCATAGTTTCACCTATAGTTTTAGCTATAGAAAGTGAGACTAATTTTTTTAGTCCCAGAAACATAGAGACTTTGTAAAGTCAGAAAAAGAAACAGCTCAACTAAAAATAGCATAGCGAAAATACATCTGAAAATAGTTGTTTATCACAGAGGGTGAAAAGGAGATTGAAAGGAAAAAAAAACACACACTTAAATATTTTGTGTTAATGAGGGCATTTTGTGAAAATAATTTCTTTATGAAACATGCATGTGGTACATACATTTTAGTGGGTGAATTATACTCCATGATGCCTATTAATGGGAAACCCAGTGGGTCTGGTGGTGCTGGGCTCTTCCTCCAAGTGCCTACAGTTATAATATGGCTCTACTCATTCCTAATCTCAGCCTCCAGAGAGGGCCAAGGGGAAGGTACCCTTGGCCATTCAGCGATAGCCCTGTTTTCCTGCCAAAGTAGGTTAACTATAATTAAGGATAGGTGCTAACAATCATTCTTCCATTGCAAAATAGAAGAAGAGAAAGTTTGTTTGAGATAATTCCTATCAATAGTTTTGGAGTCTTTCATATAAGGCTATGCTTAGTATCAGGGAATTGGGTAAAATGGAATTTCCATGGACATTTGAATTTATATCTTCCTTTAGTCCCATTAGCTGAGGTTCAGTAATCTAAGGTTTTTAAGAGTACATACTTATATTATATGTGTATATATATATATATATGTATTTATACATATATATCATGTTTCCCTTTAAAAACAATATAGTTTTATCCATAAGTAATATTTAAAGATTGTAACCACCAAAAGAATAAACAATTTTGTGCCATTAATATTTTTTTTAAAAATTTGAGTGTAGTACCAAATTACAGTTTATAGTTTAAAGATACAAATGTTCTTATGTCCATTTACATAATAGCTGTATCATAAAATAAAGCTAATAGGAAAAGATAATTGAAATTTGAAAGTATATTTTTTAACTAGCTGCCTGAAATCAGAAAAAAAAATGGGAACTGGGTGTGCAAGAACCAAAACTATTAAAAAAAAAAAACTGGAGTAAGAAATCAGTTCCATCCTGAGCTGGGATGTTGTTTAGATATTAAAGCTCCATTGTGACAGATTCTTTTTACAACAACATCTAAGCTATCCAATGTTTTGAGTTCTATTAAAGAAGACCCACAAAGATACAAAGCAAATTTTGAAAATGTGATGTTATCTGACAAATTGCTATAAAATCATGCTAAGAATAGATTATTTCTGATTCCTCCGCTGTTAAACTCTACAGTTGACCTTATCATGACCGCTGGTTGATTTTTATCTTCAAAATGGTGTTGAGATTTATGCAGTGCCCAGCAAAGTAAAATGAAAAATTGGTTGCAGCACACCCGCATCACTGTCCTTAAACTTCCCCTTTGGTCTACGTGTGCGGTAATGGAACAGGATGTCAGAGAAGCTGGTGGGGGGACGAGATTTGGCTAACACAGTGCTAGTCATCTGGGGAAAGGGATGTTGGAAAAATCACCCATTTGTGCTCTATTTATAAAGACAGAGAAGGTTGTGTGCTTGTGTGTGTGCACGCAGACAATTCTTCTCCTGGAGGGAACTCTGAAGGAGAAATGAAGCAGAGGAGGTAAACATGCAGAGGCAAAGAGTGACTTAGGGAGCAAGACATGTTCGGTAGAACATGGAAGAGGTACTGGAAGAAAGGCTGTTGAAGGACCAGTGGAGAAAGTGGATTTAGAAAGCTCAGGAATCCTACACTATGTAAAATGGCTTAGTCTTATCAGTGCTATGATAAGCCTGTAATTATGTAACCTATTTATCTCAACATAAACTTGTATGTTATCATATGATCTATCTGTTGTAAAATTAATAAGAACTCATTTTTGGAGATAGAAGAAAAACAATGCTTAACTGATATGCTCTAAGAAACGATTAGATTGTCAATACCCTCCCACCCATCATGTGCTTTATAAAGTATGTTCCTTTGAAGAATTCTAGTTTTAATTCTCACGAGGAAAAAAAATATGTATAGAACTCTGAGTTCTTCCTAAAGATCCCCCCGTAGGCTGCATTTATGTGGAATTATCAGTTTAGCCTCTTCAGCTGAGTGAGCTTGTCTAGTATTGAAATAGTTCCCAAGAAATTTTAGATATTATCATAGCATCTGGATTTACTCAAACATTTACTGTTTGAAAGATGTCTTGGAACTATCCAAAATTTACTTTACTTTATTGCTTAGAGAAAGTATTAGTGGAATTTACAATGACTTTCTTGAATGGGCATGAATGAAATGCCTGCAGAGTAATGGAAAAGTCTTTCCTACGGCTATGCAAGAGTGACTGGCCTCCCTAGAGGCAAACGGTCACAGTTCTTGCTTTGCGTGGCTAAAGCAGAGCCATTTAACCTACATGACTTCTACCTTCACCTTTTGGACCTTTGGTCCTGTGTCTTCACACATTCATAGAATGTGCCCCTGATTTTTGGTAATATCAACTTCTAAATGGCCTGTTGATTTAGTTGAATTCTTCCCTCATTAATCAAGAGATGCTTATTCTCTGATCAGGGAGGGAAGAGAAGCTTATTGTCTTTCATTTTTGCCTAAGTATATTTCACTGTTTGGGCTCTTTAATAAAAACTATGAAACAGTGAAGTCATGTGTAGGGGTTGCCTCACTACCCAACACACCAGAGGGGCAGGTTAAAGACAACATTGATGACTTTGGGAAAATTCTCAGGTAGCTATAAGGTGCCTTTGGCATGTCCTATAGACCATGCCCACAGCAAGAAGAATTTACTGATTTTTAAAGACTTCCCATTTTGTACATCATAAAAGAATGAACCTAGACATTAGTTCCACCTGGCTTTTGATTGTTAGCTTGGAAAAATAAGTTTAATTAGAATCCCCAGGATTGCAAAAAGGAAGGTGTAGACACTGACATCTGTCCCGTCTAAGGATTAATGAAAACCTTTACTAGCATTTAGAGGTGTTCAGAATATATCCAATGCCATCTCTGAGAGGTGGAGATTAACTATAAGTCTTTTAATTCCAGGAGCTTTTTAAGAAAATGATATTGCCAAAAACCAGAACTAAAGTGTATTTAGTTATGTCCCAACTTCTTCGTTTGCCTTAAAAATAGGAGCCAGATCCACTCTTCATGTGCACTTGCAGAAGGGGATGTAAACACCAATTGCTGTTTGCTAACAGTGCTATCTCCATCTTGTCCTGAGGCCCTCTGTGAAAGGAAGGGCCTAGGGCTGGGTCAGGTAGGAAGTTGCTCACTGGAGAAGAACCAACCTCAGGAGGTTTGGTCTGCTGATTTGGAAAGATTTGACAAGCAACTTCTTAGGTTCGGAAGAAGTCTGCTGAGTAGCACTGAGTGACTTTAGGATGAGCAAAGTGTTGGGCTACTTCCTAATGCCCTGTGTTCCAGATAGCACCAGAAACAAGGTCTCAGACTGGACAGACCCAGCTCTGTTCTGAAGGGAGTCTGAACCACAGAAAGCAAGCGCACAGATATCCAAACAAGACTGCTCCTGCCAGTCAGGGCCTCCAGCCCGTCTTGGGCAGCAGTACCAGAGCTCCAGGGAGTTTATTTAATATTTACTGAGACTTCGGAGACCCAGCAGATGTTTAATGAAGTCACTATTTTGGCTTGAAATTCCCTCCCTCCTCCACCTTGAAAAAAAGCAAACAGGTAAACACATAAATGAAAGAAGCCCACAGAAAGGGATGGGAAATAAATAAAATTCTCTCAAGAGTTGCCCAGACCTGTCACTGGTCAGTGTGGTTTTCATGTGTTAGGATTGGGGGATGTGAAGACATAAGTATACAGGACTTTATAACCAAAGCAATTACAAGATATTGGGTAGGGAATGTTGGCCAGTTTTGTTTAGTTTTGCATCACATTATTACCGGACTCACTAGCCCAAGTGATCGGGCGCCCGAAGAGGGAGGCGGAGATGCGCAGAGTTTACCAGTGTGCGAATGATAACTACTGGCGAAAGAGTCCTTGACTCAGTTAGTGGTTGGATGTAGTCACATCGGTTTACCTCTGCCTATCTTTGCCTCCTTAGCAAGGAGAATACTCGGGACATGAAGCTGAGAGTCCTGGGTAAATGTGGTGAGAATGTATGTGTGCATATCTCTGCTGCTCTGTTGCAGAAAAAGAAATGCTTTGGAGACATTCAGTAGAAAGTGTTATTCTATTGGTGCTGAGTGGTACGTGTGCTTTTACAATTTGTTCTTGTATTTTAAAAAACTTTGAATAAAAGAATAGAGTTACTCTTTGGTTCTATTTGTTTATTTTAAAATTACTTTCTAGACCTTGCCTCAGGCTGGGACACATTCACGGTTGACAAGGGAAAGAGAATCCATCATTCCAATATTTATTCCTTGGTGTTCGTGGGCAAAGGGGCCAGTGATGCCAGATTATTTTAATCTCATGCTGTGTGCCAGAGTCTTCAAGGAAATCAAGACAAGTTAAAAGAAAACTTTCAGCTGCTTTCCGTATTTATGAACAGCACACATACAGAATTCGTGGAAAGGGTCCCGTTTAAGAGACTGGAACAAACTTGAACTTTGTTAGATTTACATCCCAGGTTTTCTAAGTGTGATAAATGAACTTCCCAGGAAGCTGGTGGAAGCAACACAGACACAAACACAAACAGTGTATACACATATTATTTGTTATGTGGTTGGCAGTGCAGTAATGTGTAATAAAAATATTTGAACACATTTATATCAAGCATTTTCCACTATGACAAGGCATAAGAATATGAATGACAAATGGAAGCAATGGCTTGTTAATAAGAAGGGACATGTTTATAACATGGTTAGATGTGTGCTTTTTGTACCTGAAAACAGGTAACTTCGCCAAAGTATTAGTATCTCCTGAGACTGAAATTTCTCATGACTTTTTATACATAATGTCATGAATATTTGTAGTATCTTACATAATGTTCTAGAATTTTAATAGGACATCAAAATATCATTGCCTTGACAACTATTAAATTTCCGCTTTTCACTGGGCCCTGAGCTAGGCACAATATCATATGCAAAAGCAGTCTAGCTAAAATCTCACAGTCATGATTCCCCCAAGAAGCCTGTTATAGATTCATCAAAACCCTAAAAGAGACATAATTTTTTTTTTTTAAAAAGTGGAATTTATTGGATGATAGAACCAAGCCCTGCAAATGGCCAGGATGAATCTTGCCTCAGGAACAACTGGGCCCAGGGTCTTAGAAACTTCCAGGGCTTGCTAGATCATTTGTCTCTGCTCTTTATTTAGTGTCTACTTTTTCTCTCCAACCAGTTTATCCTTGTGTTGGGTGGCCTGGTTGTGGGTCAGCTGCTCCCTTGCATGCCAGTTATAAGAAGATTCAGAGGGAGCTTGACCCTATTTCCACAGAAGCACTTGGACTGGACCAAGTTTATATAACATGGCCACTCTGTTGTCATGCACAGAGGTAGGGTTTATTACCAAAACAAGAAGGGTTGGGAGTATTCAAAGCTATCAGAAATTAGCTTAGTGACTTTTTTTTGTGTTTAAAGAAACATGCTATTGTTTTAGAGTGGCAACATTGAAAGAAAGGTACAGTTATTTCCCATATGTCTTCTACACCATGCATGCATAATCTCTTTTACTATAAACATCCCTTGCCAAAGTGAAAACTTGTTACAATTGATGAAACTAACAGGATACATATCCCCCAAAGTCCATAATTTAAATTAAAATTCACTCTTGGTCTTGTATATTCTATGTGTTTTGACAAATGTATAATGATATGTTATTGGAGTACTATAAACACAGCATTTTCATCATCCTAAAAATTCTGTGTTCCACCTATTCATCCCTCTCCACCTTAACCCCTGGCAACAATGTTTTTTTATTAAAATTGTTAGTAGTTTTCCCTTTCCCCAGTTTTCACACCTTCCCTCCTTTTTTTCCATCCCCAATTCTTTTTTGATATGCATGACAATGGAATAGACGTTCACATAATTATAAAAGCTTGGATTATACCTCACTTAAGAGTTCTTTTTATACAGTGGATAGCAATTCTTTATCAGATACGCCTCTTGTAAAAATTTTCTCCTGGTCTACAGCTTTTCTTCCCATTCTGTTGACATCGCCCTTCACATGGTAGAAAAATTTAATGTTAGTGTCCAGCTTTTCAATCATTTCTTTCATGGGGCTTACATCCAGTGTCGGATCTAAAATGACATTACTGCATGTAACATCATGTCATTGTTCTCCTGTGTTATCTTCTAGTTTTGTTGTTTTATATTTTATATTTAGGTATATGATCTATCTTGAGTTTACTTTTGTGAAGGGTGTAAGATTTATGAATAAATTCTTCTCTTTTTTCTTTTTCAATTTTTTTTTATAAATGGATGTCAGTTGTTTGTTCCAGCATAATTTGAAAAGATTATCTTTGTTTCATTATTTTTCCTTTGCTCTTTGCTCAAAGCCTAATAGACTATATTCCTGTGGGTCTATTTCTAGGCCATCTATTTATTTTATTCACCAATAACTCTCATTTCGTGTACTGTAGCTTTCCACTAAGACTTGAGATCTTATAATATCAGTCCTCTGACTCCTTCAATGTTATATTGGCTTTTGTTGGTCTTTTATCTCCTCCTATAAATTTCAGAATCAGTTTGGTGATACAAAATAACTTGCTGGGTTTTCGATTGGGATTCTAATGAGTCTCTTAATCATATTGATCGTCTTGACAATATTAAGTCTTTCTTTCCAGGTTGATGAAATCTCTCTCTTAATTGGGCTCTTCGACATATTTCAACACAGTTTTGTAGTTTTCCTCAGAGGGAACTTATATGTATTTTACTCTGTTTATACTTATTTAATTTTGGGGCATGTGGATGTAAGGACACTGTGTTGACAAGGAGAGGCATGGTGGGACTTCCCTTGTCCTATTCAGAGTGGAAAAGCTCTGAGTTTCTCACCATTAATTTTGATGTGGGCTGGATTTTTGTACATCTTCCTTAGGGAGTTGAGAAAGTAACACTCCATTCCTAGTGTACTGGTTTAAAAACAATTTTTTTAAATCATGAACAGGGATCGAATTTTGTCAAATGCCTTTTATGCATCTGATACAATTATGTGATTTTTATTTTAGCCTGTTAATGTTATGCATTACATCAATTTTTGAATGTTGAACAAGATTTCAGCCTTTCATTCTTGGGATAAGTAAACCACACTTGGGGTGGTGTTTAATTTTTCCTATAGGCTAGTGAATTAAATCAGATAAAGTCTTTTTGAGGATTTTTTTTGTATCTATATTCGAAGAGATACTGGTCTGTAGATTTTTTCTAATGTCTTTGGTTTGGTTGTTAGTTTGATGCTAGCCTCATAATTAAGTAGGAGGGATTCTCTCTGCTTTTATCCTCTGAAAGAGATTATAGAGAATTGTAAAATTTATTTCTTAAATATTTGGTAGAATTTACCAGTAAATTCATCTGAATCTATTGTTTTTTGTTTTGAAAGGCTATTAAATGTTGATTCAGTTTATTTAATACATATAGACCTATTTGAATTCTCTATTTCTTCTTGTTTGAGTTTTGACAGATTGTATTTTTTTTTTTAAAGACAGAATTAACTTTATCTTTTCATCTGGTCTTTGCTTCTACAGGTGTGTATGTGGTGCAGGGTTTGAACCTGGGTCCTCTTGCCTGCCAGGCAAGCACTCTGCTGCTGAGTCACTGTTCCAGTACCCCTATGTGTCTTAGAAGGAATTGTCCTATTTCATCTAGGTTATCAAATTTGTGATCATAGAGTTGTTCACCATTCCCTTATTATCCTTTTAAGTTCCATGTTACCTGTAGAGACAGCCTTTCTTTTATTTGTGATATTAATAATTTGTACTCTTTTTCTTTGCTTGGTCAGCCTGGCTAGAGGCTCATCTATTTTATGGATGTTTCCAAGTAAACAGTTTTTCATTTCTTTGCTTCTTTTTTGGTTTCCCTTTTATAATTTCATTGATTTCTTGTTATTTATTTTCTTCTGTTTATTCTGGACTTGGTTTGATCTTCCTTTTCTGGTTTCCTAAGGTGGGAATTTAGATGACTGATTTAAGATCTTTGTTCTTTTCTAGCTTTGTTCTTTTCACTGTTACAATTTTCTGTCTTAAGCCTCATTTTCACCCTATCCTATGAATTTTGATGTGTTTTGATTCTCATTTAGTTGCAAACATGTTATGGTTTCTTGTATGATTTTTTCTTTGACTGGTGTATCATTTACAGGTAGGTTGTTTAACCTCTACGCATTTTGGTATTTTCCAGTTAGCTTTCTGGTACTTCTTTTTAGTTTAACTCTATTGGGATCTGAGAGTAGAAGTGGTATGATTTTTAACTCATTTCATTTTTTAAAGGTATGTTTTATGGCCCAGAATGTGGTTTATCTTAGTAAATATTCCAAGATGGTGAGCTTAAGAAAAATGTGCATGGTGATGTTGTTAGGTGAAGTAGCCCATGGATATAAATTATGTCCAGGTGATTGGTGATGGTGTTGGATTCACTTGTGCCATCATGGTATTCCACCTGGGTGAATCTGTCCATTTTTCATAAAAGATGTGGAAGTATTCAGCTGTGATAGTGGCTTCATCTATTTCTCCTTGTAGTTTTATCAGGTTTTGCCTCATGAGTTTGACATTCTGTGGTTAGGTGCATTCATGATAAAAATTATTAGGTTTTCTTGGAGAACTGATCCCTTTATTATTAGGTAATACTTGTTGTCTCTGAAAACTTTGCTTGCTTATAACTCTGCCCTGTCTTAAATAATTTACCTCATTTCTGTTTTCCTTTCTTAGTGTTATCATGATGTATTTTCCTGCATCCATGTTCTTTAATTTAAATGCATCTTAATATATAAAGTGAGTTTCTGTACAAAACATCTACCTTGGTAGTGTTTTTTGATCCACTCCAATGATCTGTCATTTAATTGGTATAATTATATCATTTTGATGCTCAAAGTAATTAATATGGTTGTTATTATCCACTGTACTTATTACTGTTATGTATTTGTCCTTGTTATGTGTTCCTATTTATTTTGTATTCTGTGAATTTAACTGAACATTTTATACAATTCCATTGTCTCTTCTTTTTAGCCTAGCAATTGTACTTTTTTGTCCGGTCCCGGCCGGCAGGGACCGGACAAAGCATTAAACTAGACCCATTTGCTCTTAAGTTCTCCAAGCACTTTATTTCTCTCTTTACCGTGGCTAACGGCCTCCAGGCGCTTCCTGCCTCCCCTCTCTTTGAGTCAGGGCTATTAACCTTCAGAGTCCTTGTTTCTATTGCCATACCAGAGTCCCTATTTCTGCAGCCGAGGCTCTTACTGCCTGCATCTTCTACCGCTGCTGATCTCTCCCCCGTCTCTGCTACTGCTGCTGCTGCTGCTGCTGCTGCTTTGCTGTTTCTTCTCTGACTGCTTCAGGACAGGGCTGCTTCCTTGCTTGCTCGCTTGCTTGCTCGCTCTACCTGACTAGTTGCTACTCTATTTATTCGTTACAACAGTCAATAGGGGTACAGTGCAAACACGTTTATCCAATTGTACAAATGAGTGACCAAATAGCTTAGTCATGTGGTCAGGCATTACGTCACTAAGGAAGATACAAGCCAGCTGGGTCAGAGTTGTTTACCACCAATTCTTTTACAAGCCAGCTGGACCTCATGTTGGGGGAATCCCCAAAACTTTTTCTTTTTAAAGTGGTTTCTTTTAAAAATGTCCAATATACCCTAACAGTTAACCAAAGTCTAATGTCAAATAATCTCACACTGCTTCTCAGGTAGCATGAGTTCCTATAACAGCAAAATAATCCTAATTTCTCCTTCCTATCCCTTTTAATATTGCTGTCATTCATTTCACTGAAATGTAAGTATACATAAATATATATACACTCAAGACACATATACAGGTAAACTATTATTTGTTAGATCAGTTAAGAAACATGAAAGTTTTTATTTTACCTTCACTTTCAGTGCTCTTACTTTCTTTATGTTTCTTTCTGAGTTCTGACCTGTGTTATTTTCCTTCTAGAAAGAACTTCTTTTAACTTTCTGCAAGGCTGGTTCTACTGGCAATAAGTTTTCTCAATTTATATTGCCTGAGAAAGTTTTTATTTCTTCAGTTTTGAAGGATAATTTTTCAGGTTACAGACTTCTAGGTTAGTATTTTTTCTTTGTTTCTGCTGTGTCTCTCTCAACACTTCAAAAATTTCCCTCCAGTATCTTCTAACTTGCCATGTTTCTGAGAACTCAGTTATAATAATCTTTGTTTCTCTGTAGGTTAGATGTCTTCTCCCTCTGGCTTCTTTCAGGATTTGTCCTTTATTTCTGATTTTCTATAGTTTGAAAATATATCTTTTTTTTCTTTTATTTTTGAGCAACCTTACAAGGTTTTAACAAAATAATATAAAATGTGTATATATTCTGGATATTGCATTTATCCCCAGGAGTGCCCCCCCCCAATTACCCTTCCTTATCCCTCCCTTCCCCTTCCCATTATAACTCTAAAAAAAGTATTAGATTGTAAAGCATTACATCTTATCTGGATTTAACTCATACTACTAGACCAACTTTCTCATTGTCCAGGGTCTAGTCCCCACCTCCACAGATGAGTGGAGACAATCGACCCTTAGATCTTTGGGTTAAGCTGATTTTACTCATCATGATCTCTTCCATAGCCATCCATTTACCCTCGAAGGCTGCAATATCATTGTTTCTAATTGCTGTGTAATATTCCATGGTATAAATGTACCACAGTTTTTGGATCCATTCTTCCAGTGAGGGACATAGGGGTTGTTTCCATAGCCTAGCAATAGTAAATTGTGCTGGTATGAACATCGATATTGCTGTGTCACTGTAATGTGCTGATTCTAAGTCCCCTGGAAAGATACCCAGGAGTGGAAATATATCTTATTGTTACATTGTTTGTTTCCCTCATTCTGCCTGATTTGCTCTGTACTTCCTGTTTTTGTTTTGGTGTCTGACAAAGCTTTGGGGGAAATGCTCATTGTTCCAAATATTTCCTTTTCCTTTTCTTTCTTTGTTCTCCTTTCATATTCCCATGATGCATATGTTACACATTTAGTAGTTGTCCCACAGTATTTGGATATTCTAGTCTTTTTTTCTGTTTGCTTTTCAGTTTGGGAGTTTCTATTGATATATATTCAGAGATTCTTTTCTCAGCTGTGTCCATTCCACTAATAGGCCCATCACAAGCATTCTTTATTTGAGTACTTTTGAATCTAGAATTAATTTTTGGTCCTTTCTTAGAATTTCTATCCTCTCTTACTATGTTGTCTGTCTATTCCTGTGTGGTAGGTACTTTGTCCATCGGAGCTGTTAGCAAATTAATCCTAGTTGTTATAAATTCCTAGTCTGATAATTCCAACATCCCTTCTATATTTGATGCTTGCTGATTTTTCAAATTGTGTGTGTGTGTGTGTATTCTTCTTAGTATGCTTTATGATTTCTTCTTGATAGGCAGACATACCATGCCAGGTAAAAGAAGTCATTGTAAATAAGCATTTAGTGATGTGGAAGAGAGGAAGTGTTCTGAAGTCTTATTAGACCTCTTTTAGTCAACCTATGTTTGAACCATGAATCTCAAAGTGTTTCTCAATCTTTTTGCCTTTCCATAGGTAGAACAGGCTGATTAGAATTGCCTGGTGCTGGTCATTTCCCTTTGCTGAGATTGTTTAGGCTCTGATAATACCCCAGCTGGTTAGGTTCTGGTTAATTAGTTGCTCTTGAGGATGGGCCTTGTTGAAAGAATAGAGAGGTCTGGTGAATGGTTCAATTCACCTTCTTCCTGATGGATGTCAGAGAGGATTTTCCTCCAGTATTTGCTGAGAACTTAGTCAACTATCTGGGGGTGACACACACAAAAGTGTGGGAACCTTCCATGACTGGGGCATCCTGGAATTTTTAACTTTTGGATTAGCTTGCAGAGCCTCCAGCAACTTGTAAACTACAGTTTAGGTTTTCCTCCTCCAGCAACGGTTCCTGCAGAGGATTCCTCTTGTGAGTCTCTTTTCTGGTAAGTTATGGTCCGTTACTTGTATTTGCCTGTCTGTCTCACCAGTCCTGGGAATAGTGTTTTGCACTGTGTCCATACCTCACTTATGGATCTAAGAAGAGTTGCTGGTGTTTTGCTATGTTCAGCTTTGCTGTTCTTGTTAGGATGAAGTGTTGACTTGCATGTTCCTTACATGTGCAATTAGAAACCAAAAGTCTCAGTGGTCATTATTTTTAACTTCCCCAATAATGAATATTTAATGAGCACAGGGGTCCTTTCATTAGTTATTAAGTATACAGAGTCAATGAGATAAAGTCCAAAGGAAGGAAGCACCCAACGAATAGAACTCTCAAAATGAATGTATAGAAAAGCTATTGATTTATGGATGTTGATCCTGTAGCCTACTTCTTTGCTCTTTCTGTTTATATGCTCAAGCACCTTTCTGGTGGAGTTTTTTTTTTATTTTGGATCTTCCAGATGTAGGATTGTGTAATCAGCAAAAAGGGATAGCTTATTTTCCTCTCTTCCTATTCTTATCCCTTTAATCTCCTTCTCAAGCCTGTTTGCTCCAGCAAGGGTCTTGAGGATTATATTGAATAAAAGTGGTGAGAGTGGGCAACCTTGTCTTTTTACAGAGTTTAGTGGAAATGCTTTCAGCTTTTCTCTGTTTAGTGTTATACTAGCTGAGGGTTAGGCATGTATGGTCTCTACACAGTTAAGATAAGTTCCTTTGATTTTCTCTAGAGTTGAGAGCATAAATGGGTACTAGATTTTATTGAAGGCCTTTTCTGCATCAATTGAGATGATCATATGGTTTTTGTCCTTAATTCTGGTTAAGTTATGAATCACATTTATTGTTTTGTGCATGTTGAATCAGTTTTGCCTCCCTGGAATGAAGCCCAGTTAATCATGATGAATTATCTCCTTGATGTATTTTTGAATGCAGTTTGATAGAACTTTATTAAGGATTTTTGCATCAATGTTCATCAGGGATATTGGTCTGTAAGTTTCTTTTAGGGCAGAAGAAATTAGGAAATTAGTCCCTTTCACAATATCCTCAAAAGAATAAAATACTTGGTAATTAATCTAACAAGAGAAGTAAAAGACCTTTGCAATGAAAATTGTTAAACATTGAAGATAGAAATTGAAGAAGACCTGAAAAGATGGAAATATGTTCCATGTTCTTGATTAGATTGAGTTAATATAATTAACCTGGCCATTCTGCCAAAAGTGCTATACAGATTCAATGCAATCCCCATCAACACACCAATGTCATTCTTTAAAGATATAGAAAAAGCAATTCTCAAATTTATTCAGAACAATTAGCAAACCAGAATAGCCAAACATTACTAAGCAAGAAAGATGAAACAGGTGGTTTTGCAATACCACATTTAAAATTATACTACAGAGGTGCAGTAATGAAAACAGCATGGTACTGGTATCAAAATAGGAATGAAGACCAATGGAATAGACTAGAAGACTCTGAAACAAACCCACAAATCTTTAAACATCTAATCTTTGACAAAAGGGGTCCAAATATAACATGGAAGAAAGCCTATTCAACAAATAGTGATGGACAAATTAGACAGCCATTTGCAGAAAGTTGAAATTAGATCCTTATCTCTCACCTGCACAAAAATCAAATCAAAATGGATCAGGGAACTAGGAATTAAACCAGCTACCATACAACTGGTAGAAGAAAAATTAGGACCAACTTCCAACTTATGGAGTTGGCAATGACTTCCTCAACAATTCTCCCAAAGCAAAAGAATTAAAGTCAAGAATTAATGGGTGGGATGCCATTATATTAAAAAATCTTTTGCTCAGCTAAGGAATTGGTCAAAACCATGAAGAGAGAACTCACATAATGGGAGATAATCATGGCATATGATTCCTACAACAGGGGAGAAATATTCAGAATTTATAAAGAACTCAAAAATTTAATATCATTATCACAAACAATCCAATCAATAAATGATAAAGATAGCTAAATAGAAATTTCTCAACAGAGGAAATTGAGCCAGTCAATGAATACATGAAAAAGTATTCTAAATCACTAGTAATCAGAGAAATGCAAATCAAAACAACCTTAAGATTTCACCTCATTGCAGTCAGACTGGCAAAGATGAAGAATACAAACAGTAACAAATGCTGGAGGGGTTGTGGAAAGATAGGAACACTAGCACACTGTTAGTGGAACTGCAGTCTGGTGTAGCCGCTCTGGAAGGCAATGTGGAAACTCCTTAAAAAATTAGGGTTGGATCTCTAATTTTTATGATCCAGCTATCACTCTTTTGGGTATTTTCCCAGAGCAGTTAAAATAGCACATAACAGCAACACAGCAAAATCAATGTTCATAGAAGCTAAGTTTATAAAAGCTAAATTATGGAATTAACCTATCTGCCCCTTACTGGATGAATGGATCCAAAAGCTCTGGTATACATATACAATGGAGTTCTATTCAGCAATTAGAAACAATAATATTGCAGCCTATGAAAGTAAATGGATAGCAATGGAAGAAGTTATGCTGAGTGGAGTTAGTCAAACCCAGAGAGTCAAGTGTCAAATGTTTTCCCTCATTTGTGAAGGCTAGAGCTAAACCCAAGTTTGGGTGAAAAGTAGTCAAACTCATGTATTGGACCCATCAAGGACATAGCAACACATAATCTAGGGGTATCATATACATGTGGATGGGGAGGGAAAAGGAAGTTATAGAGGCTTAATATTAGAGAATCAAGGGACTGCAGTATGGGTGATGTGAGGGTAGCTATGGTTTAGAATCAAATGCACATCATTTTGCTAACTTATACTCATTTATGATTGTACAACAACTCAACTTGTCAATAAAAAAGAAATTATGCATAAAAATTTTAAGTACATAACTTAATATAAAATTTTTATCCACAGAAGCTTTCTCAAATTTCTATCAAAAATTTGAAAACAAAAAATCAGTGACTGTATAGTTTAAAAGATTTGAATAGACCCCCAAAGATGGGCAAGATTTAGATAAAGAAGATGAGCTGTCAATATATATTTATTGAGTTTTTTAATGACTAAAGAGACAAAATAAGAAAACAAAAGAAATTCACTAAATATGTCAATCATCCTTAGATGGGAGAATTCAACTCAATTCATCAAAAATAATGGGAACAGAGGATATGAATTATGGTATTGCACTTCTTTGTATTCCTCCCTCTCTTGGGTGAGCAGACATTTAAATAACAAAAATATAATCAACAATGAATGTTTTGAGTACCTATTAGCTCATAAATAAACCACTAGTCATTATAAGGTGCTGTATTCAATTGGTGGTATGCAAATGATATATAATATTGTTTCTCCTAATATAAGAGTTTACAGTCTAATTGGTAAATGAAAAAATTAAAAACAAAGATATCTAATGTCCTCCATAAGGTACAAATATACTGAGCCTTGAAACCTTGAAAGTTTTGCATTTAGTTCCATCTAAGAGACATTTTAAAAGAAAAATGGAGAAGAAACATAGAGAAAAGAGCATTTAAAAAAATAATGGGGGCTGGAGCAATGACTTGGCAGTTGTGGTGCTTGCCTGGCATGTGCAAGTATGTGAGTTCAAACCCCAGCACCATGTACCCAATGAAGTCTTGGAGCAACGGAGGGCACATGGGGAACTAAATAAAAAGTCTCTCTCTCTCTCTCTCTCTCTCACACACACTGTCCCACTCTCTTTTAAAAAAAAATGTATTCTTCTGGCTAGCATTGAGCCCTTAAGATATTTCAGGAAATTATATAACAACAATTCCTTAGCATAATGCATTGCGTTTGGCACTCCCAATCTTTCCATTTTCCCGTGGGTGCGGATTCTCTGCAATTTAGTCAATTCAGTCAACCACTGTGCCTTATATTTGTTCAACTGCCAAAAGGAAAATAAGCTAGAGCAAGAGTTGTAGAATTAAATCCTTACCATAGACAAAAATTTGAAAGCTTTGGATCAGGACAATGCAGAGCCTGTTGGGAGATTAATGAGAGGTCCTGAGTGAGGCTAAGCATTTAGTTCAAGGGATTTGCCCACAGAAGTCAAGATTGGCCACAGCCAAACAACTGCATCCGGCTCCATGTGGAGCACATGTGAGCGCTGGTACCTTGAGGCTGTCATATTCAGCAGGAATAATACCTTGGTCTTCCAGGGCAGTGGCAGAGATTTAAGGTAAATTTTGACAATTGTGACCAATGTAACCTGATCAAAACCAGGGAGACTTGAGTGAGAGAATTTCAAGGACCCATGAACCCACCACCTCCCTTCTTGCTTCAAGAAAAGGGAGGTTGACTTCTGTTTCCCAGCTTTGCTTGCCTTAGGTATTTTCCCAGTCCCTCCAAGAGAGGATAACTTTAGCAATGTGGTGAAAACACAAATGGAGTGTCATGGTGTGGATTTTATAGGTGATGTCGTATATGTAATTCAGGAAAACAAAATCTTGATTCTTCCATGCTAGATGACACATGTGAAGCATGTTAGGTAGTTTACTAACGAGGATGGTCCAGGAGCCCTGATACGCTCACGGACCACTCCTACGGCTGCCTGTGCACCTCCACCTAATGCTGAAGGGTAGATGCTCATCCGGTGTCCTGGCCTTTGTGCTTCTGTTTGTCTGTTTCTTATAGGTTACCTGCCCTATATTCACTCTACCAATTCTAACGGGAGGAGTACAATGTAAATATTGGATATAAAACAGAGATATCATAAAACTAAGAAAATCTTGTGGGAAATTTTAAGAAATACCATACTCTGATGGTAATAGGGGGAGTTAATCTCTCATTTCTGAGTCCGCATCCTATGGAGAAAAATCTCCCCTGCTTTTGTAATAGTTTCAGGCTCCTCCATCAAATCAAATAATAGTTTTGTTTTTTTTTTTGTCAACCACACCACTCAATCTACCAAATTAAGTGTGCTCCTAATTATACTTTAAGGACAAATAAGTACAAACTATTTTATGTTGCAATGACTAAAATTCCCCAAATTCATTTTTTTTTTTTTGCTGGTAATTCTTATGGAAAATTTTATTTTGGCCTTTGTGTTTTTAGTTTGTGTACACTTTTTCAAAAGCACCTCCCTTGGGTATGTCAAAGAACGCCTATTTGGACTTTGCAAAGTTCAAAGTTCTGGCCTACATCCACTTCTGTTTCCTGTGTTCTGGTGCTCATATCTTCTGTACAGAGAGACTGGTCATTAACAGATGGCCCACCTTCTAGTTACACTTTTAGGAGATTTGTCATTTTCTATTATAGATAAATGCTTTTCTGTACATACGTAAAAGTATTGCTAACAGTAGTTCACACACTCATTCCAGGGCTTGCAAAGGTTATCTTGTAAAGCCTAGAGGGGGAAAATAAGAATTCTTTCATATAGTTAAGGACAAAGATAGGTTAAAGTTCAATCCAATTGGCAATCAATGTCCTGGTGACCAGATAGAGTACACCAGACACATTCCTACTGAATGTGCCATGATTTTCAAAAGGTATCGAGAAATTACCCAGAGCAAGGCTATTGCTACTTATGGATGACTCAGGTGTGCCTAGTTATACCTGTAGCCCAGAAACACGCGTTTGTGTGCTTGTTCTGTGTGGCTGTGGAAGGCCTCCAAGTAACGTGCAAGTGGCAATAATCCCTTGAGTGCTGGGTTGCTTCATTGCTTCTTACTCTTTGGAAAACAGTCCTCTAAAGTCACCAGTGACCTTCTAATTTAGACAAATACAGGAATATTTTTTTTGTCCTCATTTTCTGTATTTTAATAGCATTTGTCATTTCTAACTCTTATAGCTTCTCATTTATTTTTCCCTCTTTCTATTTAGTGCATTAACAGTGGGTATTCCTACAGGTTTATTTCTATGTATTCTGTTTTCTTTTTCTTAAGGTTCTTTTGAAATAAGGAAAGAAGAAATGTCATTGCAGATTGCACTATTGGCATTGGAATTGACTGTGAGTGAGGAACAGAAATGTCACATAATAGTGACTGACCCAAGACAGAAGCTTGTTTTTCTTTCTCATGCAAAAAAAAAAAAAAAAAAAAAAAAAAAAAAAAAAATCTCAAGGTAGGCAATCTATTGCAGGTATGGAAGTTGTGTTCCAGGAAGTTCTCAGAGTTCTAGACTCCTTTTACTTTTGTGCTCCACTACCTGATGCTGTGCTGTCTTCATGTCGCCACCCAGGCAGGAGGTTAGAGAAAGGAAAAGGGGCGGGATGTTCTAGCGTTTTCCTTTCTAGTTTTCTTTTTGACAGTGGGGATTGAATCCAGGTGCAGTTTACCACTGAACTACACGCCCAACACTTTTTATTTCTGATTTTCAGACACAACCTTGCTAAATTGCTGAGGGCCTTGCTCAGTTACCAAGGCTAGCTTGAACTTGTGATTCTCCTGCCTCAAATTCCTGAATCTATGGATTACAGGTGTATTCCACCACACCTGGCTCTAGCTGTCTTTTAAGGAGGCTTTTGGAAGCTGTTTTACAGACATTTCCTAGTACATCCTTTTGGCCAGAACTTTTCACAAGTGATTCTATCTTCTTGAAAGGAAGTACAGGAAATATATTCATATTCAGGACGGCCATGCATCTTTATGAAAATTCTGTTACTCTAGAAGAATAAAACAGATGTTTGTAAAGACATTCTCCTATATATATTTTTAATATTTGATTTTCATAAGCATGTGTTTTATCTATCTGGAGCTATTTTGTTTATGGCAGTAGGTAAGAAATCTAATTTGACTTTCTTTCCTATCATATAATTATTAATGAACCATCTTTCATTAATTTTCTCCAAATGATCTATAACTGTAATTCTGACCACAGTTTCCAGATATATATGTATTTATCCCTAAGCTTTCTGTTCTAGATTTTCCTTGTCTATTGTATTTACCAATACCAGCACTATGCGACTTCTTCATTATTAGACTGAACCATGAGAAATTGTCAATATTTGGTTTTGACCCTATGAAAAAACGCCAGCTTCATATACGTCAAAACTAGTACTGTAGTTTCATAAGCTTTGTTATCACCAGTCTCTGTCTCTTCCACTTTCCTCACTCATGCTTTTTCTTCCCACATGAATTTGGTTACTGTGAGCATTTCACTCTTTCATATAAATTTTAAAATCAGCTCTTCAAGTTTCCAGAAAAAACACTTTTATCATTTTAATTTGAATTATTTGAATTCACAGGTTGTCTTGTGGGATAATTGGCGTCTCTTTAGCATTGCATCTTCTAATGTGTTATAAAAGTCTGTATTTCCATTTAGATATTCTTTAATGTTTTCCAGTGAACTTTTCTACTATTTTTCATACATTGCTCTCACATCTTCTCTCATGCTGCTTTGGTACCATGTTTTGCTCTTATGTTTTTCAAGCAGCCATTGTTTAGTTGTGTTTTCCTACATACTAATCAGTTGATTCTCTCACCATTTCTTCCTGACTCTTAGGCCTACCTCATGACTTGAGTTTCTTTCTTCCTGAAGTACTTTCTTTATGTCTTCCTTTGGTGTGGGTATGTTAGTAGTATATTTCTCTCTCTCTTATTTCATTACTTTGTCACCAAATCTCTTTATTTCATTTGCATTATTGAACTGAAGTGTATAAGCTGGAATTATGGGTTAACTGATATTTTCCCTAAACTCTGGAGATAGTCCTTTACTGGTTTTACTAAGATTGCTGTTGAAAGTTTGTTAACAATTATATGGTTTTATTCTCACTCTGGCTGTGTTTTAGATTTTCACTTTGTCTTTGGTGTTTTGAAATTATGTTACATACTAGGTACTAAAAAGTGGGTTTTCTCTTATTCATTCATGTTGGCTGTGATTCCTGAATCAAAGATCTGTGTTTCTAATGGATCCAGAAAAATTCAAAGCCATTATTTCTTTGAACACTAGTTCTCTTTATTTCCATGTGTTTTCCTTTGTTAACTTCAAATAGATGTATTATGTGTCCTTAAGACTCTATTCTCCAAGTTACTTATACTATTTTTTTTTCATTTCAAGGGTCCTGTATATTTTTAGTTTCTTTGGATTATTCTTGTGATTTCTTCAATTCTCTCTTCAGCTGTGCTTATTCTGTTTAATCAATCCACTGAGTTTTGAAGTCCAAAATTCAAATTATTTATGAAAATTCTTTTGAGCTCTTTCTCAGCTATGCCTGGGTAGTTTTTGAAAGTATCTTGTTTTATGTTCTGATTTTAAATTTTCTCTTAGCCCCCAAAATGTTTAAAGAGTACCTCTAAAAAATCTGATTCTTTCAAAATGTGAGGACCTTACTTTGTTTTCCTGTTAACTCATATTTAGTGCATTGTTGGGATTATGATAATTTTCTATTCTATTCAATTTGGTTGATACTAATTTGTGAAGATACTGAGGAATCCAAGTGAAGGAATGTTTCTCTGGACAGGAGATATGTTTCCTGCAATCTGGTGCCCTGAATCACTAACAGTCTGGAAACCCTTAAAATTTAATTTTGCTTGTAATCTACTAGAATGCAAAGATGGCAAGTGTTCAAGTACCCAACCCAGGTGAGGGCAGGCTTGTCATTAGGAATTTCCAGGGGAGATTCATTTTCCTTTCTACCAAGGCCTAAGGAAAACTAGTTCCTCTGTTACTCTTTTCTCAGCAGATGAAATTTTTTCCGGCTTTTTATTGAGGAGTTATCTCTTCAAGTAATCCCTTTACTACAGGTGTCTCAGATTTGGCCTATTACCTTGAGCCAGACTAAGGTCTTTTCTACTTTCCCTTGTCATTATCATTAAAATCTGAGCATTTAGATTCCTGCTGTGTGAGCTGCCCTTGGGCAGTAGGTGACTTTATCATTTGCTTACATTTTGTTTCAGGCTCTTTAATCATTAAAAACCAACCAAAAAGATATGCAGTGTGGGTGGGTATGTGGGGGGGTGGGGGTAGGGGATGGGAGGATAGGGTAGGTAGAGGAGGAGAGAATAGGGAAGGATCTAGGGGGAGTAATTCTGGTTTAAGAGTACATGCATATCATATTGTTACTTTAAATGCATTTATGATTGTACAATAACTTAATTCCTTAATAAAAATATTTTTAAAAAACAACCAAACAAAAACCTCTACGTATTTCTCTTATTTCTCTTCTCTGTGCAGATGAAGATCTATTTGTCCCAGAATTTTATAGAGCTTATGGTAAAAGCTTTTTCCAAAATATGTAGTCCATCCTATTGGTGAAAGCGGAACTTGCTGTCATTTGTTCTTTGAAATGTTATCTATTCTCATGGCGGGTCATCCTCAGGTCTGTGTTAGTTAATGATAGTGATTCCTGAATATATATTGTTACACCTCAACCTTTCTATTTTCAGGAGGCATTTGGAAATTTGAATTAGCCACTCAAATATTTCATTAGCTGTTGAAGCTCAAGGTGTCCAGAGTAGAATTTATTTCCTTCCACAAATTGATTTTTACTTTTTTATCAGACTTTGAAATTTGGTAATAGCTACATGTTAACATTATTCCTCAATTTTGGCATGTAAACTTTGAAACTACCAGAGATGATTACTGAACCTTTGTATCATTCCTGCAATCGGTCACTGACTCCTCTCTCTGCCTCACTTCTTATATTATAAACCATCATCTCTAATCCCATATCCAAATACAAGGACTTAACCACCTTCCTTGAGATTAATGTGATTTCAGTGCAACTAATATCTATTGATTACCTGCTTTGTGAGAGGTAGTGTACAAGCTGCTACTGATTGAACAAAAGATAAATATTACTCGGCCCCTTCTTGGGTTCATAAGACTAATATATTGTTTACTAAATTCATAAACTATTGACTATAATCAATTGCCTAAATGTCTGCATCAGGTAATAAATGTATGGGTGGGGACAAAAAAGAGATTTCAGTGTTTGCTGGAGCAAGGAGGTGAAACTAAGATAACAAGCAGAGTTGTGAGCTGAGCGAGGTTTCTGATGACATCATTTCAGTATCTAGATCAGGCCATCCTTGAATAATCCAACTAATAAATCAATAAATTCCCTCCCCCTTGAATTTCTTCTTACTCACCTTTTCACCTTTTAACACCAAATCGATTATTTTATTCCAGCAACCTTCCATCAACTAGGGGTTTAATTTCTATAATAACAAGAATCTTAGCTCTCCTCCACTGGTGAGATTTTGATCTTTCAGGGCCTGAGATGTCAGCCCCCTTCCCATGACCTCTGCAGTTACTACTGGTTTTTCAAGACTCGTTGCCCCTTGATGCCTGTCTTGACTCCTTTCATTGCTTGATTCCTCTTTCTAAATGTCCATTTCATTTATTTTCTGTTTTTTAGAAGAAAAACAATAAAACCACAGGTAGCTAAGCGTCAACCAATTTCTTTCTTCATTCCTATCCTTAATGAACTTTATTATATGAAAGTAAATATCTTATGTTTTCTCTTTCCAATGATAAGCAGTATGCCTCTTTCATAGTTTGTGATTAACACATGTTTATTAGACTGGATTTTGTGGAGAGAGGACTATTCCCTGGGAAATGATAAAGGCAACTGGTCATTTCTTCTACAGCCACCTACCACAGTAAGGCCTCTCATTCAACATGCCTGTTTAGAAGACAAGTTCTCTGTGACTTACTGGGTGTGGGGAAACAATTTATTCAACTATAAATATTCTTGCTTCATAGAAATGCTGTAAATTAAACTTCAAACAAAATAATGTAGTTTTTGGCTAGAAACATGGATCATTAAAAGTTAGTATTTTTACTTGGTTGCAAAAGTTGTTCCATCATTTGATACATGAATTTACTGACTTCATTTGAGTCTCTGTTCTCATTTATCACTAAAAATATTGAACTTAGAAAATTATAGATTATACATGCTATATTTGCTGTGTGTGCTATGAACTATGCAGAAATTCAGTTTTAGATCTGGAGAAACATGTCTAGATTTGATTATAGATGGTATTGTTCATGTACAACTATGGTGGCAATATCTTTATTTGTGTTGTTCATTCCTTTTATCTTCAGTGAGTGCCCAATACAGTAGATGCTCAATAAGTATTTGTTGAATAAATGAACAAAATAATGTGTTGATGATATGATTAATACAGTTCTAGTATTTATGTCTACACAAATTGGAACTTGTATGTTACTCTATGGCATAATGATAATCATATGCAGTTACTCTTGCAAATTAGCATTCTTATTTTGACAAATTTATTTGTCAGTAAATAAGGTAATGTGGTAATGTGTGAATGCAAGTGTGTGGAGGGGGTGGTTAAAGGAATATGGGAACAGTGGGCACATGTTCTACAATGCATCACACTTGTTAATCATAAAATATGTAATTTTATGAGGTCCTTTTTGCATCTTGAAGCTTGTTAAAAAGTACAGCAATGGCCTGAGTGATCAAAATTTCTAGCTTATTGTAGTTCTGTTGGTAACCTCCTTGGATGACCTCACATCACCTTCCTGGTCTAATTTATTAAAATGAAAAGGTTTTTGTGAAATTTACTTTTTCTAAGTTCCCCTCCCGCTCTAAACTTTTATATATGATACTCCACCCACATACATAGTATGAGCCAAAGTCACTGGTCCACAGTTAAAGGCACTAGCCATCCCTGCTACTACTCATCCTGACTACGGATTTTACACAGGGATGAAAGTTCAGTGTGATCCAACCTTCATATTCTGAAAAAGTGAGAAATTTGGATTTTTATAGAAAGTTCAAACTTTTTAATATTGGTTATAAAGTTAAATGGATTTAAAACACTGCTCAATGCAAACAAAACATAGCAGTGAATTGTGCCTGGTCCATAGGCTGTCAGTGCATGCTTCAAAGTTTTTTTTGTTTTGTTTTGTTTTTTTCTTTTCTGCCCTTACCATTTTCAATTACTACTTTTCTGGTTAATGAATAACAGCTGCCACACATTATTTTTCTTCAATATTCACAAAGGATAGATGAATCCCAGTAACACTGGATCATGAGGTATGTAGATTTAGTGTTCCAGGATGAAATTGTGTCTATGACACAAGGAAAAACTGCATTATTGATCAAATCTGACTTCAGGTTTCCAAAGTCCGATATAGCTACATTACTTTATATAAACTCCTGTTAGAAAATTGTCACATTATTGAGGAAATGGAAAGAGATGTTTAGAAATGACTTTGGAAGCTAATAATCAAGTAGAAACCTTGAAGTCTATTCTCTATTTTTCATCATAGAGAGGACACAAAGTAGACTTAGTAAGGGAGGAATGCTATTTCACATCTGAGTCAATTATATTCCTTCTACAAGTTTTATGCCTGGTGAGGTCATCTCTACTTAATTAAAATTTAATTGAATCAGAATGGTGTGGCAGAAAAATCACATGGACATTGGAACCAGACTTGGGTATGAATCTGATTTCAGTCTATCTAGAGGACCTTTGAATTATTAATCTTGCCTATGCCTCAGATAACTTTTACAAAAAGGGATAATAAGACTCACTTCTGAAGGTTGTGATGGGGAATATAAATAATACATGTACAGATATGGAGAGCATAAAAATGGTAGCTTCATTTAAATTTAACATTCTTCTTTTGGGGAACCTGATTATGTGAGATTTTGGGCTCCATAAAGGAAATAAATGTGAACAAAGCATTATTACTGCTCTGAAAGATTGAATGATTGAATAAATAAGACATAACCAAGTATGGCTTTCATTCATGGTCCACACCAATGCATATTATGAAATAGAAAGCATGAAAGCATACCCCAGAGTTGTATATTGCCTCCTTGTGAGCACGTTTGTTATAGTTAGCAATTGTTTGAATCTTGGTTGCTGCAGTTGGTAAGACCTTCCAGGAGAAGGAAACAACATGAAAAAGAAAATGCACGCTTTCCAGAAAGCATAGGATAGATAGGGGAGACACTGCTGCATCATGATGGAAAAGGTAAGAGAAAAAAGTGGAAGGAAAGGTTTGGAAAGGTGGTGGCATTAACAGTGGCACACAACATCTTGACCACCTGATTACAACAGCGATGATGAAGGTGATGCAAAAATATGAGAACCTTAGAAACTGTGTGATCCACCTGCCATATTTGGACTTGATGTTCTCCAAAGTCCACGTGTTAAACATTTGATCCCTAGGATAGGGCTATTTGGAGGTGGTGTAATCTTTGAGGGATGGAGCCCAGTGGGAGGTCCTTATTCCCCTAAGGGAATTATGGGACCCTGACCTCCTCTTCTTTCCCCTTTTTGTTTCCCTGTCCTGTGGGGAATGGTTTTGCTCCACTGGGTGCTACTACCATGATGTGCTATCTCACCACAAGCCCAAAGCACTGGAGTAAACCAATCATGGATTAGAACCTCTAAGTCCCAGAGTGAAAATAAGCTTTCTATCCTTATGAGTTAATTATCTTAGATATTTTAGTGTAATGGAATGATGACCTTCTAAAAACATCAATGTCAGCTACATAAACGTTGAAAAAGGTCAGATTAACTAAAGCACAGAAGCATGACCTCAAACTTCTTTTCCCATAGGACCAGTTTCTATACTTGGGGAAGCAGACATTAAAGGAGACCATGAACATGTTAATGAGATTCTGATTTAGAGGAGTAAGAGACAGACTTGGGTGAGAAGTCACAAGAAGCAACAACCAACAGGTCAAAAGTTCTCATCCTAGAAAAATGGAAGAAGTCCTGCTTACTCTAGCTTCTACTGTTCTAGCAAAAGCTGAGTGTGACAGACTTCCTTCATCTATGAGGAGATGTGAATAGGGATCTATCACCAGGCACGTGAAAATTCTACTGTAATTCAAAAGGAAATGACCACCTGTTGTTGAGTGGAAGAAGAAAAATTTAGAAGTACTCTCATTTCCATTATTAACATGATTCAGGAAGTTTTAACAACTATGAAAGTTGAGCAAGCTGTTGTAAAAAGGGAATATTACGGAATCAAGAAAGATTGATAGAAAGTTTGAAAATGATTAAGAGAAGATAGTGAAAAGTTGATTGAATACTATAAAACCTACAAAACGATGTTTGAAATTTAGAAAATTTTTCCAATAATCTAGGACATAATAAAATGGAGCTCTTGACAGGAAAACAGAGAGAAAGAGGGGTGGAGTGGGGAGAAAGAGAGAGACAGATAAAGAGAAAAAATTGAACACAGATCTAGGAAAATATCCACACAGAATCTGTAGAGTGACAGAATAGAGAGAATAAGGGGGGAAATTAAAAGAACTGTTCTGAACGGAAAAAAGACCCAAGTTTTTGATTGAGAGGACTCACTAATTATTCAGACAAATTCAACGGAAATATTCCAACATCCAGTTGTAGCCTGCTGAATTTTTTAAAATCAAAGATGAAGTAAACTTAAAAACATTAAAAGCTAATTGAAACAGGTTAGGCAAATATAACTAAGATGAGAATTGCACCAAACTTCTCCAAAATACTGAAGATAATAAGGATAGAGAATGAGCAAGAGTTTAGCTTTCAAAAGATTGTAACCTAAGAATTCTATATATAGTAGAATTGTCATTTGGAGAAAGAAAACATATTTAAGATTTTCAGGGACTTGGAGATAATCACAGGAGTATATACTTCCTTAAAAAAGAATTTACACATTTTGGGAAAGCAATTGAAAGTTAAAATTATCAATTCAAAAGTAAGGAAATAATAATTTAAAAAAGATTAGGTGTTGAGCAATAAAACTATTTGAATGTCAATAGTTATTTCTTTTTTTTCATTCAACCTAGTCTTACATATAGGAGGTTTATTTCTTGAGTAATGAAACATTTTACATATAAAAATAACCTTCAACATCAGATACATGTTAAGAAAAGTAATAATAATTTGTTCCAAAAATTGAACTCACAAAGTAAAGTCATGCCCTATTATATACTATGGGGATAAATGGCTACTCTTCATTCTTGATACTAGTAAGTAGTAAAACTAATAAGTAGTAAGACATATATGTATGTATGTACCAGGGATCAAACCCAGGGACACTTAACCAATGAACCACATCCCCAGCCCATCTTTTTATCTTTTTATTTTGAGACAAGAATCTCTGAGTTGCTTAGGGCCTAAGTTGCTGAGGTTGTTTTTGAACTTGTGATTCTCCTGCTGAGGCACTAGCATATACCACCTCTCAAGTCACTAGCATATACCACCTCCCAAGTCACTAGCATATACTACCTCCCAAGTCACTAGCATATACCACCTCCCAAGTCACTAGCATATACCACCATACTTGACCAGGTGCTAATAGATTTTTAAATAGAAGTTAATCAGTTCATTATTGCTAGAAAGAAAATGCAATGTAAACATTTGAAATCCAAAGGAACAAAAAGAAAAAAAGATAATTGCAAATAAATGTCACAATATAGTAATTAAATAAAAGAAGCGGTAACTATATGAAAATGTCAACACTAGTTAGTTGTATGTTATCTAAATGTTGAATGAGTTTACTTGTTTATTTATGCTTGTATACATCTTATGTACTTTTTTGTAATAAACAGATTAATTACATAATAACAGAAATTTTTGGTCAGGGCAACAAATTACAGAAACCAAGTAAAAATTATTCTAAGTATAGAAAATTTTTGATAATACCATCAAGTGAAAAAAGTGAAGAAGTTTTTACTTTTCTAAATAAGGACATATGTAGATAGAACAAAATATCTTTGAATAGGGAAATTAGGGTTAAGATTTATATCATTTTCATAGCTTTCTGCACAAATTTTCTACAATTACCTGGGGTCGTTTTGTAAAATAAGAATGACAATAAAGCAAATAAACAACAAGATAATGCTGTGGAGAGAGCTGGCAGGGACTATGCTAGCGATAGACTTGAACACCAGATTAAAGGGTTTGGATGTGTTCTCTAGTAAGTGAGGAACCACTGAAGCTTTTTAAGAAGGGAAGTGATAGGAGCAGGTTTGTATTTGGAGAACATCAGGACTGAGGTATTGTTATTGTTTAGACTGGATTTGAGTGGAAAATTGGCTGAAATTTATTATAATGGTCTAGACAGGAAGTAATAAGGGCCAGAAGTACATCTTGGCAGCAGGGCTAGGAAAAAGGAGAGACATTTGATGCAATAGAGATGATTAGTCAAGGGGGGTGAGTGACAGTAGTTAATGTCAAAAAGTGCCAGGAACCAGAGAAGTCAAAAAGACATGGAATCAAAAATGTTGGGATAAAGTGAGAACTCTTAGCAGAGATAGGAGAATGAATGAGATTTTAACCATGTTTACATTCTGGTGTTGAAGAGGTATTGCATCTTCAGAGATTTTATGGGATAAAGGCTGCAAAACTGAACCTTCTGTTTTAACGGGACTCCACTTTACAAGTCCTCCTTTGGACCTGTAATGATCTCATTGAATGATTTTTTCCTTCCTTGACAGCACATGGGCAGAAAAAAAACAAAGATCTTCCAGTCTCCTTATGGCCAATGACACACACAGCGCCAGCTTCCTTCCCTGCCAAGAGATTGAAAGCATAGCGCTCACTCCCGTACCGCAGATCCTACCTAGATCCAACATTTCCTAGGTGATTTCTGACATTTTCAGACATAACTGTTCTTAGACTTCAGCAGCTAAAGCCACAGTCCTGGACTCAGCTTTTCAGAAACTTGCCTCTCCCATGGGGTGTAAGGATTCTGCAGAGCCCTGGGGAGGGCAGTGTTCCTCCACTCCAGACCTACCCCCACTTCTGTACTGCTGTGGGAGCCTGAGGGGGTGAAGCCAGTTCTCAGCACTTATTCAGCACTCTTCCCCAACCTGTGCTTCCTAGAGTGAGATATGCTGGTGCTGTGCTTCTCCTGACTCACAGGGAGGCTGAGGTGACTGTGTTGGAGAAGGGACAAGGGATGGCTTGAGGTAGATTTTGGTGTCCACTCTTTGTGGACACTGAAGTTTCTATGTGGTTCAAGATGGCAGCAGGTGTGGGAAAACACGGGTAGCCCCCAGTAGGAGACCTTCAGTTAAACTCTTGCCATGAATCATGCAATCCACAGGAGTCTTCCTGCAAAGACAGAGCGAATGTGCAGGGCAATGAAAGGGACTGAAAACCTAAAAGTATTTTAATATTTTGGTTATTGATGCTAATATGCTGAGCATACTGGCTGGTAAGGGGAAAATTAGGTGCAGATTTTTAGCAAGGCTTTCTTCCAAACCACAATTAGAGGCCTACTTAAGGAATCTTCCTATTCTTTTGTGACTCACTGCAGACTGAAATCACCATTGCTTTTTGAAGCCTATTGATGAGAAACACAAGAAAAGGGAGGAGATGTTTCACACTTCAGTCTACCCTGGTTGTTAGCCCTGTTGGCATGTTTCCTTAATAAAAATTCCATTGCTGTCATGCTTCTCCTCAATCCATGCTTCCTTCCACATCCTCAACACCACTTATAATCCCCACACAGCTCTCAGAGGGTAGATATGGCCACTTTAGTGACTTCTGTACCTCTTCCTCTTACCTACTGCTCTCTCTCATCATGTGGTCCTGCACTTAATGACCATAGCTGATTGGATCAAAGGTGAGGCACCTGAGCCAAGGTTTCCAGCAGCTAGAAGATGTGATGGTGGATTGCTTAAGATGCCAAGTTGGATTGCATGTAACATAAGGAGGCCAATCAAGATAAGACACAGAGAGAAGCCATAATGCAGGTGGCTATGGAGCCCAAGAGAAACAAATTTGTTCTACTCCTGGACTTCTCAGTTTCATGTTTGGTACTTGGGCGGCCCTATTTTTATTTTTCGTCTCTCAGCTATCTGTGAACTATTGTGTGCTTCCTTATAGTATAAACCTTTTGTTGAAGCTAACTGGGTTTCTGTTCCTTGTAATAATCATAAAGACACTGTATCAACTACACTTGGAAGAAATTCATCTTTTCATCCTTAAGATGTAATGGATTGACTGCACTGAATTTGGATCATGTTGACCTTTCATCTCTCCTGTGAAGATGCTTGGGAACAAGAGGTAATACAACTTTTCAAGGTCAATCAGGCAACATATGTCAGATTTGGGTGAGGAACCTTGTCTCTTTTCTTTCCCCAGCTGTCTTCATATTAAACTCTTCTGCAACTCAGTGCCTACCTCATAAATACAGATAACATAAATGAGATCATTAATGATTTATCATAAACATAAGCAAGATCCTAAGTTCAAAGTCCACATTCGATTTTCCCTTTTTAACCATTTTCAACTTTATAGTCAGTCCTCCTTCCTAGCTCATTCATGGTAAGCTGAATCAAGAGGACCGTGAACAACAGTTCTGTAAGCATCTCTTTCACTCTTCTGATTAATGCATCGCTAAAAGAGTATTCCAGACTTTGTTAAAAACTACACTCTGAGAAGGCAAGATTACAAGCTTCCTACTCAACCCAGCCATTTGGCAAAGCTCTTGAAACATTTGAACAGGACATCAGAGCTCTCCCATTGGCTCAAGTCTCAAACCTCAGTGGATCCTTACCGTGGACACAATCACAGATGATGAGAAACCTCAAGCCAGCTCTTTCATCGAGTGTTGGTTTGGTTGCATTGTTACTCTGATATCTAAGGAACACTGAGTTGAGCTTCCTGGTTTGGTCAGTGGGAATTCTTTCCATACCAGCCCTGGATAACACATAGTCTACTGTGGAATCACACTCTGCCAATGGTTTGCATGCTCTTCAACCTGTCTTCCAGATCATTTTGCCTCATGTGTCCAGATGTTGTATTACATTCAAACCTTCATGGAAAATATGTAGGGAAAAGGGAAAAGGATCCAAGTCACAGCTTCCAGATTTATATGGCATTTCACCTTATATAATGTTTTTATGCACTTGACATGTTAATTAGTCTGAGAAAGCTCTGTAATGCTGTTTTCTCCATTTTACAGTTGAGCACATAAGAAAAGTTAATGACTGATAGCAGAACTAGAACTTGATCTCTAAGTCAAACATTTTTATTTTTAATTGATGCAATTGTAGTTATGACACAATCTGTTTAATTACGTTTATGCAATTCAGTGTGACAATTCAGTACAGGCATGCAATGTGTAATAATCAAATCAGGGTGATTAGCATTTCAATATCCCTAAATAATTATTATTTCCCTGAGTTAGGAAGTGTGAAAGCCTCTCTTCTAGTTTTTTTTTTCAGGGCTAAGGATCGAACTCGGGGCCTTGCGCATGCTAGGCAAGCTCTCTGCCACTGAGCTAAATCCCCAACCCCTCTTCTAATTTTTTATAAAATACAAAATTAATTATAAACTATATTCACTGCAGAGCACTAGAACGTATTCTTCCTATCTAACTACATTTTGGTATCTGACCTTCCCTTATCTACCCTCCTGCCAGCATTCCTACCCTCTACTCTCTACTTCTATGAAATCAACTTTTTCAGTTTCTTATCTGAACATTTCACTTAATATTTAATGTCTTCTAATTCCATACCTGTTGCCACAAATGACAAGATTTCATCCCATTTATGACTGAATAATATTCCATCATGCACTTATACCACAATTCCTTTATCCATTTATCTATCACTGAGCACTTTGGTAGATACAGCATGTTGGTATTGTGAATTGTGCTGCAGTTAACAATAATACAAATGCTATCTCTTTGCTATCCTGATTTCATGTCCTTAGGAGAAATATCCAGTAGTGGGATAGCAGGATCCTATGCAAGTTTTCCTTTGTGAGGATGCTCAATGCTGTTTTCCATAATGACTATTCTAACTTACGTTTCTATCAACAACATGTAAAAGTTTCCCTTTCTCTACACTCTTGCCAACTTTTATTACTTTTTTCTTTTTTATTATAGTCATTCTAACTGGGATGACATGATATCTTGTGGTTTTAATTTGCATTTCCCTGCATAATGATCTTGAGAATTTTATATACTTATTGTCCATGTATATATCTTTCTTAAAATATGTCTTCTATTCAGATCATTTGCCCATTTTAAAATTGTATTACTTGAGTTTTGGAGTCTCTTACATATTTAAGATATTAATTTCTTGCTGAATGAATAATTTATAAATATTTCTCCTCCTTTTAGACTATCTCTTCACTTTGTTCATTATTTCCTTTGATGTGCAGAATCTTCTCAATTTGATATAATCCCACTTGTCTATTTTTGGTTTTGTTGCCGATGCTCTTGGGATTTTAACAAGAACAATAAAAATCATTGCCTGTGTCCATGTCCTTTGGGCAAATATCCAGTACTGGGGTAGCTGGATCATATGCAAGTTTTCCTTTGTGAAGAAGCTCCATGCTGATTTCTATAATGACTTTCCTACATTTTCTTCTAGTAGTTTCATAGTTTTGAGGTTGTAAATATAGATTTTTTATTCATTTAGAGTATATGTCAATAGGGGTCTAATTTTGTTCTTCTGAATACAGATATCTAGACACCCCAGTGCAATTTATTGAAGTGACTGTCCTCCAGTTTACTTTGGTGGTTTTGTAAATCAGTTGGTTATAGATCATGGATTTATTTGTGGATTCTCTGTTCTTTTCACTACCCTATTTGTTGGCTTTTCATGCCAGTACCAAGTTATTTTGTAGTTTTGTCGTGTTTTGAGACCAGATATTGAGGTCTCCAGATTTTTTTAAAAGATTACTTTAACAAGGTCTTTCATGTTTCCTACAAACTTTAGGGTTTCCTCCCTATTTCCATAAAGAAAGCCATTGCTCTGGTAGTGTGGACATTTTAACACTTTTGCAGTTCTTTCAACTAATAAAAGGGATGTGCTTCCATTTTTTTGTTCACTCTTCAGTTTCCTTCATCAGTTTTTCATAATTTCAATTGTAGAGATCATTCACCTGCTGGTTTAATTTATTCTTGGTATTCTATAATTTTTGTAGCTTCCATGAAAGCAATTGTGTTCTTTATTTCTTCTTTAGCAAGTTCATTATTGGTATGTAAAAATGCTATGGATTTGATATGGTTTTTTTTGTATTCTTTAACTATTTAAGAAAGTTTGAAGAGCTTTTTGCTGGAGTCTTTAGGTTTTTCTGTATATCAAATCATGTCCTCTTCAAACAGGCATAATCTGGAGTCAAGGATAAGTTTTTCTTTTTTTGCTGCCATTCATTCCTTTATTCATTCCCTCTACAAACATTTCTTGAATCCCTACCTAGTTTGGGGACTACCCTGGGATTTAGGCACTCAGTAGTGTACTTCATTTTCCATTGTGTGAGATCGGAGAATATTTCCCAATAGGAGTGATGTCCAATCTAGGAAGGGAAGAAGTGATAGATATTATTCAGGCAAAGTGGGAGGTCTGGGAGCATTCCAGGCAGACCAAATTTTTATCTTTATTCCAGTAGATTTGAAAAATATAAATTAGGCAAGGAAGTTTAGAGTTCCACTATTATGTAATCTCATATTTAAAAGATTAAGACATTCATCAATTAGATTTCTTTTTTCTGTAAGAATCACATTGAACATCTCTTCAAGACCAAAGAATATTTGACATTTTTCAAAACAGCTTTTATTTTGTTTTCATTAACTTAACAATAATTGGCAATCTGTTTTCTTTTTCTTTAAAAAAAAACTATCTCTAACTATCTTGATAATTTAAGACAGCATTTTGACTATGTCCCTTTCTTGAGAACACCAAGACTGCCTCCTCTTTTGAGGCCACCCTTTATAAAGGATGCAACCTACTTTCTCCAAGGCAGGGGTATGAGATGCTTACACAGCATCCAAGAGATGCTGGCTTCTGGAGTAAGCACTGTCCCTAGGATCCCGTGAGACATATATGTAGAAGGAAAATGCCTCCAACTAACTAAGCAAAGAAATGACTTTGACAATTCATAGGGTGTCCCTCTACCTGACAGAAACTGACAAAGTAACAGGAAGGTTAAAAGGGATAGCTTGGTTTGAACGTGAAGTTTGACTTTGTCAGCCTCAGTTTAGGCAGTTGTCAGGAAACCGGATAAGATGCCATCCTTGCAAAATCATAAAGTCATCCTTTTCCTAATTAATCCCATCTTTTACTGGCTTTGAGAAGAGTCAACACCCAATCACTGTAATAAACATCCCATTTGGAAACAGGAGCATATACACAGAGGTGAGGGAATGAGATAGTTTATAACAGAACCTTGAGAACAGAGCAAGAAAGAAAGAGAGAAGATAGAATGGAAGACAAAGGTTACCTTGAGTGGATCACACTTATGTGATACATACAAGGAAATAAAGCCAGGACCCTTATGTAGGCAGCAGAGTCAAAGACATAGTTAAAACTCTGTCTTCAATTATCATTGAGGCATTTATTTTTATGTGAGCTCATTGGAAGTAGTTAGGTTGGCAATTCATGAGGGAAAAATCTCATTCCACAGTCCATAATTATAGGTTTTTTGAAAAATAAGGGATGTGGGCAGATCCCTGTAGCTGACTGAATTATACAGAAGGTTGTACATCAGGGTGAATGAATAAATTTATCAATGAATAAATTAAGAATCAAAATATTTTAGTATGACTATTGCAGCATTATTTTACTAAAACTAATGACTTTTTTGAAGAAATTTACTTCTTAGAAGGAAAGACATGTGCACTTAAGGTACATAACAGTATGATTTAAAGTGCTCTGGTAGAGATTTGAATGAGTTGCTGATAGACTATAAAAAGGTAGTAAATATCTCTGTCTGGAAGAGTTTGGGAAACCCTCCTGGTAGAGAAGGCATTTGATCTGCTCTTGGTAGATGAATAAGAGTGTGCAGAATGGAGGAGGAGGAAGCATATTATAGAATAAGGGAATCACCTTTTCCTCCATATGCCTCTTTCCACTGATTCCTCTTAAAACCAAACATGTTATTTGAGAAAGCATATGCTCACTATTGTCAAAGGTAAATTGATGTATTAGAAATAAGAGTCCGAGGATAGAGAACTGTGTGGTCCAATAGAAATATAATGTGAGCCACAGATGCAAACCACAAATGTAATTTTAAAATTTGTAGTAACCACATTTTAAAAAGAAGTAAGGACAGTTTAGTTTTAATAATAGATTTGATTTAACCTAATATGCCCAAAATGTTTTTGTTTCAAAATGTAACAAAATTTTCATATGATATTTTTCATTTTTTAGTAAAGCCTGGAAGTCTGGTATGTATTTTACATTTACAATACATTCCAATTCAGGCTAGGAACAATTCAGATGTCCAATAGACGTATGTGGTTATTGGCTATTGTACTGGACAACTTAGATAACCAGTTCCTTAATCTTAGCTAGTGAGAATGGGAACAGGTTGAGATACCCCCAGAGAGGGCAAACCTAAGATTGGAGCACAGGGGAGGCTGGGGGTGGGTGAGTACAGAGGCTTAGCCAGAGCCCAGATGACAGGCTTTGTGTGTTCCCTGATTTTATCCAAAGCTGGCCAGCAAGGTCAGTTCTGGTGTCTGCTACTCCACCCATAGAAAGTGTGTCCAAGTCAAGTTTTCCTGGGAAAATTCTCATTTTGCTTTCCTTTTATTATTTTATTTAAAAAGTCCACAGGCTACTCTTCTCAACACCTAATAATGTCTTTCCCAGCTCTCTTAGGAAGCAAGGCCCTGAAATTTCCCTCACATATTAGCCCCAATGGACCCTGTCTCCATTCCACAGAAACGTTGCCCAGAAATGAGCTCACAGACCTTCTCATCATGGCCAGAGGCAAGTAGTACTGTCTGGGGCACAAGAAGAAGAGGTCAGATGCGAGCTCAACTTCCCTGAAATAATGCGTTGATATTTCCACTCGTAGAGACCAATTATGAATGGTGGTTAAAAATGACTCAGCTCTGGCTGAGGCATAAGAAAGAAGTGGTCCTTGGGATTTCTGATTTCTATTGTCTAGGATGGTCAACCGTCAGTCACTGTGGACTTTTCCTTTTGTGTCCTGGTCCCCTGATCCTGACCTCAGCTGTCACACTCTACAAATACTCAAAATGGAACAGTGGATAGGATGCCATTGCTTTCAACCTGGTCCATCTTCTCTAAAGAAAGTTCTAATTATACTTTTACTCCTGCAAGTTTAGGAGCATCTATCCAAGACATTTCAGTAGCTGTTGGACATGTAGAGACAATAGAGACCTAGATAAATTAATCAATAAAAGAGATAATATTTAGCATGAGACTTATACTAGACCTTACTGCTCATGGGAGTGTGTGTATGAATGCCCCAGAGCTATCTGAAGGAATAAGTCATTTCTCCTTATCCTTCTTTCCAATAGATATCTTAGGATCCCTGTGAATCTTGTTTGGTAATGGTTAAAAGACACATTCTCTACACAATAGAAATATGGGAATATGCCATAACTTTTTGATGGAAAGCTAAGGCAGGCCAGAATGCACGTAACAAGCCATTTTGTTCTCATTTCATCATTGCCATCACCTATCATTTCTATCATCATCATCATTGTGTCTTTTTATGCTCCTTTCTTGAGTTTTATATATATTTTGATTGTTTGTATCTATATTCTCTTTGCTAGAGACTTTTAGGCAGCCTAATCCATTAGAAGACAGAGAGTGAGAAAGAGAGAGAGAGAGAGAGAGAGATCATGCCTTCACTTGCATTTATGCAAGCAGTCTTTGTTTGAGTACAGATAAGTAGATAAGACAAACAGTTACTAAAATCATTATAGTTTGGGTCATTACTCATAATACCATCTGCTGGTATTTTACCAAGTCTCCTCCTATTAAAGATCCATTAAATTACTTCTTGTAGGAAGGTTATAAATCAACCTATATGACAGATAAATAGGACACCAAGTAACTTCATTTTAATTTCTCTGTGACTACCAGTGTCACTGAGTCTATTTATTCATTTATAACACTTTAATTAAAGATAATCTTAATCTGATCTTGCCAATGTATTTTCAGGAAAAATAGAACTGCAGCATTGGATTAAGGGACTAAATTCCATACGTTTCTACTTTGACAGGACAATCCATAGTATGATTGAAAAGGTACCTCTCTCTGGTGGAAATTGATTTGTTTCCTTGAGAAAATAAACAGAGGTGGAGAGGATTTTGCTTTTGCATTTGCTTATATTACTTACAGACTTTTACTTGAAACTTTAGATACCTAAATGCCTTCCTCCTAAGTTAAGGGATATGAGTTCCTTGGTATGTGTCAATGTATAGCCTATAAATATAGGTTAATCCTCCTTGTTGTCCCAGTTTTCCTCCATGCTCTGCAATTTGTTATGAGTCCTGTTGTGAGTCCCTTGTGGGAGTTGCCTGTGCTGACTGTAGATATCCTTAGGAATCTTTGGGGCTGATTGAACCAAGGGACCTGCCTAACAGCTGAGCTCTGTACTACTGGAGTGAGACAGGGATTCTCATCTAAGACAACAGAGATACTGAGGCCAATGGAGTTGACTTCGAAAGAGTAACAATAGAGTTAAGTACTAGATTTCAGGTGATAAGTAAAGATTAACTCAGGAGGGGCCAAAGTTGTGGACCAATGCTGATGGCACAGATTTAAGAGTTTGGAACTCAGCAGATGATATCGAATCATCCAACTAGTAAATGCAGGATTTAGACAATAGACCCATATTTAACATGGCTCCAGAGCTCTTTGTATGGCACCATATTTTCTCCTCTGCTGTAAATATCAAACTTTGGTTAAGTCATTGAATCTCCTGTTTCACAGGTGGAAACTCAACCTTACAAGGTGGTTGTACTTGTAAAGAAGTTCTCAAAGTAATGTGCAAATTAAGTTACTACCATCAGATAATCACTTCTCAGAAATACACAGAAAGCACTAAACAGAAAAATGAGAAAAAGGAAAAGAAAAAAGCTGTGTCTTTCTATGGCCTACATAGCAATCTGAATAGATAAAAATCTAGGATATTAGCAAGTTACTTCATTTTCATATTACTAAATTTTGATGGAATGTTTTTCATGGAATCAAATTGTTAATTGATTGAATTGACTGGTTGTTAATTAAATCAAAGCAGCTGAACCAACTCTGTATAGACACATCAGAAACATTCCTTTCTGATGATCCTGGTTCTTCCAAGGTTTTAGAGCTTGAAGAAGGGAAAACATTGAGAATCAAGTTTGCTTTGGCTCTCATGAGTGAGCGATTGATGTGTCATGAAGTTCAACCAGGAGCCTGTAATAGTTCTACCCATTGGGTAGCTTCTGTGATTTGCTAATCTTTTTGGGGTTGCAATAAAGAAAACAAGCACCTCCATCCTCAAGGAAATTGTCCAGTGTTTACAATGTAGTAGATATATTTCTTCTACTGATAGGTGCAAGTTAACTTTACATCCTGTCAAAAATTAGTACAGATTCTTCTCATGGATATTGAGAACTGTGTAACTCATCCTGTTTCTATTTTTGTTTTAATTTCTGGTCCATTCTGAGACAAAATTTTGTCTACCATGAAACAGTTATGCTATACATCTATGCTTGTATGCCATTTATACATCTATGTTCAATTCTCCCATTTCTTGAATGCTGATTTTTATTTGAAACTTTTCTTGATTTTGGTTTTTAAAGTACTTTATCTAAAACACTTTTATCTATTTCTGAAAATTTCACTCAAGCCCTATGTGGCATGTTGACAAACAATGAGCAATTACACTGACAGCAGTCTTATATTGTATACATAAGACCCTAGTGTATCTATGTGAAAAATAAAATATTTCAGTTATGTAGTATTTCATTTCATTAGCTGGCTTTTAGGAGTATCAACATAAAAACAACTTTTTTTCCCCTTTTACTCTCTGGTTAACAAAATCCTACTTGTCCTTCCTGATCCAGCTCAAGTTCTGCTTTCTTCATGAAGTCTTCTTGGCTGTTCTAACCAAATGACTCTCTTCTTGGAATTTCCATAGCATTCTGAGCTTGTAGTATACAGTGTAGCATTTACTTAGGCTACTGTGGATTTTTCCTTCATCATTTCTTATTATCCCTGGACGCTGCCTGGTGTGTTTCCAACTGTGACTTAATTTGTGCTGCTCCCACCTGTCTGATGTGGTCTCCACTATGTTCTTAATCAGATTCTACCCATGTACTAGGGTCCAGGTCAAATATTTTTTCTCTAGGAAGACTGCTTAGGCCAACCAAGCCAGAGAGATCTATAAATTCAGAATGCTTACCATCTATTTTATAGAAACTATTGTCATAGATATTTTTTTGGAAATCTTCCACATAGTCCTTATAAGCCAATGTTTTAATTATTTTAATTGCAAATTCAACTTGAAGAGCTATGGAAAATAAATGACTGTTGCTAAAATAAGATTCGCACTGATTCCTACATCTTATGACAGTGTTTTCCCAAATTAGTTACAAATGATGACACACAGGCCCTAACCTAAACCAATTATTCATTATATCTGGGTTTTTGGCCTGGTGTCAGTGTTTTAAATCAACTCCTTATTTTGAATTTTGTACAAATCTAATAGCCACAGGTATATGTGTAAACACTTGTGGAGAATATCTGTAGAGTTTATAAAGCCTCTGAGCACCAAAGTTTAAACTTTGCTAGAAAGTGATAAAGAAATCTGTCTCTCCATAAGACAGCATTACATGTAAGGAATAGAGGAAAAGTTTAAAACAAAACAATAAAAACCCCAACAAATTTTTAATATTTTTCAAGATAGTGTAACCTTTTCATATTGTTCACCACTTGTTTCACCTCTGACTTTATGTTTTGAATCATTGTTCTATATTTTGTAATAAAAAATGAAATTAAATTTATACCACAACTATCTGAGTGCTCACCTGAGGGATTTATGACTTGCTCTTGAACAATCCTGTTATTACCCTCAAGGTCTGTATTAGTCTATATCCATGGTTATAAGTATAATATGCCGAATCAAATGTGTTCAAGCAAAAATAAGAATTCAGCAGATGGGAGTTTAATAGTTATGATGGGGACAGGTTGACTGTTGACCAAACCCTTGCTCCTTTCTGATAGGGAACTCAGCTGTACTCATTTCTCAGCCTCCCTATGGTTGGACATGGCAACATGACAGTGACAGTGGACAGAAGTGGTTCGTGTCACTGCCAGGCCTGGCCTGTGATTCCTCCCATGTGTAACTCTCTGTTTTCTTTTTCCACTTGGTTCCTGAAAGAAGTCTCCAAAGACTGAAGAGAAGTAAAGCTGGAAGGCACCTGAATTCCTGAGACACTGCTTGATGAGAAGTCACCTAAAGAAGTTTCATGCTGGTATGGACTGTAAGAAAGATAAAAAGTATAGTGTATTAAGTCATCAAAATTTTGGAATGATATTAATTATTTATACATTGGTATGTTTCACATAGAAAGAAGGCTAACCAAGCTGTGAGAAGGGCTATTATGCAATTGAGTTTCTTTGGGAACAAAATTGGAGCTGCCTTAAAATGTCTTTACAAATCTGTGCTTATCTATTTCTGGAGTACTATTAAACCATTTTCTCTCTTTTTTTTAAATTTTATTTTTATTAAGAAATTGAGTTATTATACAATCATAAATTCATTTAAACTAACAATATGATATGCATATATTCTTTTTTTAAATTTTTTTATTTTTGAGCAACCTTACAAGATTTTAACAAAACAATATAAAATGTGTATAACATGTGTATATATTCTGTACATTGCAATTATCCCCAGGAGTGCCCCCCCAATTACCCTCCCTTATCCCTCCCTTCCCCTTCCCATTATAACTCTAAAAATAGTATTAGATTGTAAAGCATTACATCTTATCTGAATTTACCTCATGTTTCTAGACCAACTTTAAGCACAGTGAGAAAGATCTCATTCCAGAATTTTTGCTCAGGGGAGAGATTTACCAGGATTTAGGTACAAGTAGGAAAACACACCAAGGAGAGAGACTAGAGTTATTGGGTAAGACACAGAGGAGTCATGCTGCAGCTTGAGCAGAAAGGGTGATAATGAGCAGAAAGGGTGATAATCCCCTATTAATACTTTAATAGAATCTAGGACCCTGAGCCTCTGTCTTGAGTCTACTAAAAGAAAAAATGTAGATGGTTATAGAGAGTTTTGGATCTAGTCCCTAAAGGGATATATATGTATATATATCTTATAAATTATTGAAAATTTTCACCTATTTATGCCTTTTCTGTTATATGGAATATTAGACATCTTGTAGACTCCTATACTTGTTTTGACACTCTTTCTTATTATATGAATGCCTAATATGTTTTCTCAATAATGGCTAATTGATTGTCACATCCTTCTCCTTCCAACCAAGTTTTATTTGGATGTATAAATTCAGGTTAGAAATTCCTTTAAACAACCAAGAGATGCAAATCATTGTTTTAGAGCAAGCATAAATTAGGAATACCTCTCTTTTCTGGGCTAGATTTTACTTTACTTCTTTGGATTACATTAAAATAAGAATTGAAAAATATTTATAATCATATACTAATATAAGAGTAAGATAATTACTCTTACTCCCTTTTAAATACCTTGTATTACAAAAGGGTCCTGGAATATTGGCTTCTCTATTGCTAAACTGTTTGTTGCAGGTGGGATCCATTGACATTCAACACATTCCTCTTCTCTAGAACCCAAGATTGAATACAAACATTGATAAATGAATTTCACTGTATTACAAATGAACCACAAAACTATATAAAGTAGATGGGAAAGAAAAGAGCCAATCTACCCAATCTTGGAAAACATATTTCAATTGGATCCTGAAAGGTTATAGATAAAAAGAACTTTCCACAAGTGTTTTTCCTTAGTTATTTGATTTGTTTTTCACAGGAACATTAATTAGCACTTCTAAAACTTTATTTGTATTCTAGAGTTGAATAAATAAATGAATGTCTTTAGAAAATGGAAAACTCATTTCTTGTCAGAGAACTTGAAAGAGGAAGGCTAAAGAGAACTTCGTACTGTTAGGTTGGGATTTAAGTTCTCGGTGTGAGCTTATGGTTTTTAACATATATGGAAATACAGATGCATTTATATACATGGGTTAGCACATATGAATATATTTTCAAGTTCTACTGCTGAGGTGACCTAGAAGTAATGACATTCTTGTAGCAAAAAGGACATCTAGCTTCCAGATCTTGGTTTCTAACTATCATTCACGAATGAGAAGATCCAGACTCCTTGTCAGAAAAATATCTAATTCAAGGGCTGGAATCAGGAGAGTACAAGATGAACCTAGAACATTTCATGATCCTAGAAAGTAAGAAAGAGCTTTAAAAAATGGTGTGCATGTCAGAGAGCCAATTTCAAAGAATTTCTAAATAGCATCTGAGTCAATTTATGTAATAGAATAGATAATGGTGGCAATGGCCTAGAACACACAGAATAAAATAAATATCCATGAGTCCTTACGCACATAAATAAATTAAATAAAGTGGTAGAAAGGGATAGCTCTTTAAGTTGAATTCCAATTAATAAAAGAAGAAGGAGAAGTGGAAATAGATGACCGAGAAACTCACACACCAGAGTCATAGGAGACATGACAACCAAATAGTATTGTGGGTGAGATTCTGGAATGCAAAAGGCATTAGATACAGGTAAAGAAATTTGAATAATATACAGATTTTAATAATAATTTATAAATGTTGGTTCATTAATGATAACCATTTTTTCATTTTAATATAAGATGCTAGTGATCAGGGAAACTGGGATATATGGGTTTTTTAAACTTTTTCTAGTCAGGTACAGTGGCACATGCCCATAATCCCAGCAGCTCAGGAGGCTGAGGCATGAGGATGGAAAGTTCAATGCCAGCCTCAACAACTTAGACCCTAAGAAATTTAGCAAGACCCAATCTTGAAATAGATAAGTAAAAAGGACTGGGGATGTGGTCCAGTGGTTAGGACCTCCCTGGGTTCCATGCCTGGTGCCACTAAATAAGTAAATAAATTATTCTAAAAATATTAAAAATGTAAAAACAACCATTTGACAAATAACAGTAGTAATTATGGTAGTCAGATATCATTGATGGCTTCTAAACTTAGAGGAAAAGGTATTTGTATTGTATAAAGTATCTCAGCACAAAATTTTTATTAAAAACAGGGTAGAATAGTTCCCCATTATCCACAGGGGATGCCTTTTAAAACTCTAGCAGACACATGAAACCATGGATACTACTGAACCATATATAGACTATGTTTTCCTTATATATACCTTATGATACAGTTTAAGAGGCATATTAAGAAGTTAATAAGCTAACAGCAAAACAGAAGAATTCTAATAAGGCACTGTAATAAAAGTTATGTGAACATGGTCTATCTATCTCAAAATATTGTACTTAAAATTTTAACAATATCAGCATACAATTCTTTTCCCTTATTAAGTGGAGAACTTTCACCTTTTTACTTAAGGAAATTACCTTGCAGTTTCTCTTTGGCATATTCTAATTGCCAGCATCACTATTCTTGTACTTGAGGGCCATTATTAAATAAAATAAGGATTACCTGAGCATACTGCAATACTGTGACAGTCAGTCCAACAACTAGGAAGACTACTAAGTGATTAATAAGTGTATTATGTGTATGGCATGAATGCCCTAGACAAAGGATTGATTCATATCCCAGGTGGGGTGGAGTGGGAATAAGCAAGATTTCATCACTACTTAGAAAGATGCACAACTTAAAATTCATAAAGTATTTATTTCCAGAATTTTCCATTTAATATTTTGGGACTTTGGTTAGCTGATACTAACTTAAAACACAGAAATCAAAACCACAAACAAGGGAGGACTATTGTACCTTCATAGTGGAAGGTACAGCCTTAATCAAATAATCACCTCAACCATGGGTGATACCAGTATTGAAAGATATTTGCATCCTGATGTGTTGCAATAACTCTATAGGCGGCGCTTTTCAAGCTTTAATATTTATGTGCATCATTCTGATTGAGGAATGAAGGGTTCTAAGAGTCTAAGTTTCTAACAAGATCCTTGGTGATCCGATACTGCTATCAAGTGAACCACACTTTGTGTATCAAGTCCTGCATGAAACCCTATAAAAGTTTTAGCAGAGGAGAAGGAGGTGGGAGGGTATTCATATCCCTCTTATGACCTTCCTCTAGAATCTCCTTTACCTTACTTTGGATATGTTGAGATACTTTTCTCTCTCTAATGCTTCTTAGCACCACAAATATCCAAAACTTAAGTAAGTAGTATTTGTAAGCAAAAAGCTTTCAATGTAGGGTTTGCTTATATCATGAGTGTTCCTTTCTCAGAGCAGCTATGGAGCAGATCTACTATGGAAGAGCCAAGATATCTAAGCATACTTTACCTAATAGTAATAGTTGATAGCCTCAGACCATTAATATTTTCTGATATCCATGAGTAGGAAATAATTGTTACAGTGTGATATGGTAAGGGAAGCACACATGAAGCAGCATTTAGGGAATTGTCCTGAAGCTCTAGCACAATTAGCAAGAAACATCAAGCTGCATTGTGTGTATCACCATGGCCAAAGAGAAACTTTCCAGCCATCCAAGCATCAAGGAAGTCAAGGGTTTAACTGTACACTTGTTTGCAGTTGTGTAGATCAAGTTGGAATCCTGTATCTTCATGGAATTCTGAACTCAGCAGTTATTCTGACTGCTCAGTAGCCAGATAGGATGTTATTTTTCTGGCCAGTGTTCCTACTCATCCCATTTCAGAGACAACAGCTGTGTAATGTTGTAGAACTAAAGGGCCCTCTTCAGCAGGGAAGTTGGAATGAGCACTTGAGCCATTTTGTTCTAGGCCTTAGTTACTGGACTGAAAAGGTCATAAGTATAAGAAAACTGCATGGTGTGACTACATCTCATGTTTCAGGGTCATGTAGGAATTGTTGAGAACTTAGCTAACCTTGCCTAAGAAAATGATATTGGGGTGTCAAGGTTTCAGCAAGTCTCTCAAGGGGCTTCCCCTCAGCCAGTTGCTGGTACCAATTTGAAAGTAGAAATAGTTTATTTTATTTATTTTTGCCCCAGGACATTTTGTATGGCTCCACAGAATTGTCTATCTTTCTTTTCTTTTTTCTTTTTTATTTTTTTGAGAGAGAGAGAGGGACATTGAGAGAGAGAATCACAATCAGTTTTATTTAGTTTTTCATGTGTCTTTCATTGCTCCAACATTTGTTGTATATGTGGTGCTGGGGTTCAAACCCACATCCTCATGCATGCCAGGCAAGTGCTGTAACTGGTGAACCACTGCTCCAGCCCCCAAATTGTCTTTATTTCTAATCCTTTTGTTCTCAGGAGACTTTCTCAGTTTTACCCTGATCTGTCATTGTTGAATAATGATTTGGAGAATCTGCCTGTCTTTAAACACAGCACTCTTACCTTCCCAGTTTCTGCCAATGTTGCATAACACAGAAAAGGAATAATTCACATTTCCACGTAATCTCAGAGATCCCTTGATTGTGTGTGAGTTTTGAGTGCATAAAGAGGATTTGGCTTGAGATTGATGGATAGGACTGAACATTCAGAGAAAGTCAATCTGTTCAACTAAAAGACAAACAAACAGAAATGTACAAAATCCTGAAACTGAACTGGTATACAGAGAATCCTGGGATGGAGCTGTGATTTGTCCCCAGAGTTTAACAAGTATCTAGCATGGGATTAAGTCTGTCAATTTAATAGAATGGAGCCTGCCATTTGTCCTCTGAAGCAAATGCATAAGGGGACATTCCCTGAGGGAGCACCACTAATAATACCGCTACCAGTAATGATAATGCTGGGGTCACATTTATGGAGTGTTTAATGTCTGCTGCTTTGAGGTGAGCATTTCATTAAATTATAATTCCTTCCCTAGGTGGTAGGTATTAGTCATGAATTCATTTTAGAGATAAACAGAACTGACTTTAAGAAGTTGAATGACCTGTATGTTTTGAAACAATCCTTTTCTTATTCTTTTTTAAAATTATGTATGTGCTTAGATCACTCATTTAAATGTGTACTTTGTAAAAGAATCACAACATTGTGAGAACTTTTTATTTTACAAAGGTCTTATATTGTTTCATATCATTTAATCATGGCCTCAAAATTACAGAAATATGATCCCAATTCTGGCTTAAAATATAAGTTAAGTATGCCTTATCTGAAGTGCCTCACATAAGAAGTATTTCAGTTTGGGAGTTGTTTTTTAATTTTTGTATTTGCAAACTTCACTGGTTGAGCATTCCTAATCTGAAATTTTCAAATCTGAAATCCTCCAGAATTTAAAACTTGTTGAGTGTCATGTTGGCGTACAAAATTGTTTGCATTTTGGGTTACTGATATTCAATCTATAGTGATATATCTGAAAAAATATAACATTACATTGAATGTTATGCTTCATTAAATCTGAGATGGCATTAGATGGTATATTAATGAGGCACCATTATTTCATATGTCACTTAAAATATGCTGTCAAATTATAATATGCTACCAATTGTAAGATACAGTCCCTTCATAGAAAAATCAAAATGTGAACAAATGCCATTGTTATAATAAATGAAATATACTGGTTATTGGGTAGTAGGATTATACATCATTTGAATTTTCTTTTTCTTAAAGAGAGAGGGACAGTGACAGAGAGTGAGAAAGAATCAATTTTATTTAGTTTTTCATGTAGCTTTCATTGCTCCCACACTTTGTTATGTACATGGTGTTGGAGTTCGACCCCCACATCCTTGTGCATGCCAGGCAAGCATCATAGCCACCGAACCACCACTCAAGCCCTTGAATTCTCTTTTTTACAGCACATAATGTTTCTAAACTTTCAACAATTGAAATATGTAACTTTTATCCTCAGAAAAAGTTGATTAAGTGTGAATGTATTTAGAACATCCTCACAGCTAGAACTATAGATAGTAAATATCAGCAATTTATATTACTCTTATTTATTTGTGCATGCAGTGCTGGAAATCATACCCAGGTCATTGCATGTACTAGTATGTACTCTATCCCTGAGCTACACCCACCCTCAGGCCCTATTCTTATTTTATTTTTGAATTAAATTTAGCAATAGCTTTTGATTGATGTATGAAAATATTTTCTTCCCTAAAACAGATTGTTGTCACATAGTTTAAAAGGCAAAGGAGCTTTCCTGCAACATATGGTAATATAAAGGTGTGTTAAGGGGCTGGAGTGATTTGATGGCTCAGTGGTTGCAGTGCTTGCCTGGCATGTGTGAGGACATGGGTTGGAATGCCAGCACCATGTACATACAAAATCTCAAATGAATAAGTAATCATGAAATATAGAACTCATGAATAGGTCTTAGATAAAGAAAACAAAAAATCAAAATGAAAAACTTCCTTGATGATATAATTTGGCCTCCCAAGAGATAAATGAAGCAACTCAGAAGGAAAAAGCAAACTTGCCTTGAAAGAATTGTCAAGGAACATAAAATCAATTTAAACATGGGTCTTTTCCTGAACATCAATCGGATTTGGATATCAAATTGAATGTAAACGTTAAAAATCTCAACAATATAAATTTAAAATAAAGGAAGCAGTTATCTAACATTTGAAGCAAGGATAAGTAAAAGAAATGTTGATGGGGAAATCATGTATTTTATAGCTGTCAATATTACAAACTGTAAACACTGCCTGAAGTTGAAACAAAAAGTCAAGAACAAAGGCTTTCAATATTACTCAAACTCAAATTAAAATATAACTATTGAGAAACCAATATAAAAAGAAAGAACATTCAAATGGACAAAACACCATGTCACAATGGGTAGAAAACAGACATTTAATAGGATGTCATAAAGATTGGTTTAAGGCCCAACTTACCTATTATAAGAATGACTATAATACAATAATTTTTGAAAGAAAAATTTCAACATGCATTTAAAATAAATTACAATCAAACAAACACATCATTAAAATATAAAAGCCTAGGAGCAATGGTCAATTTTAGGTGTCAGTTTGACTAGAAAAAGGAAAACGTCATTTCTTCTGGGTCCCTGAGGGGGCTTCTGGAAGAGATTGTGAGTTCATTGACCAAGTGGTGAAGATCTGCCCTCAGTAGGGGTGGGAACCTTGTAATTTACCTGGGCCCAGAGAGCACAAAAAGGCAGCAGAGAGGGGGATTCTCTCTTTCTGGAGCTGAACACCCTTCCTCTCCTGTCCTGGGGCATCAGAACTCCATGTTCTCAGGATTCTGAACTCAGAATTGGCTTCCCTTTCCCTGTAATCTTTAGCTTTAAATCAAGCCATGCTTTCCTGGTTCCTCAGCTTTCCAGCAGCTGATGGTGGGACTTCTCAGCTGCTGTATTGGTACAAAAAAATTCCCTTATTAAATCCCCTCTCCTGTGTGTGTGTGTGTGTGTGTGTATTCTGTTGGTTTTGGAGAACCCCTGATCAGAACACCTGGAAACAGCCAATATATTGATCAGTTGGAGGACGGAAATGTGTTTTGGCTCAGCCATACCACAAAGCACAGTGATAAAAGAACACTGGGATGAGTACCTATCATCTGTCTATGCATCCATCCATTTAGATATATAGAAAATACTCTACTACGTCAATATAGATAAACTAGTCTATTAACTGAAAAGAAGTTGCAGAATAATTTGTAATTGCATGGAGTGGTTTGAGTAAAAAGCTTATAAATGAATAGAAAACTGTGGAAGGATGTTGAGAAGATTTTTTATTAGTTTTATCTTGGGCAACAGAATCCATTTTGCTTTTCTGACTATTAGAATTTTAATCATGAGCATGTATTATTTAAACATTAATTTTAAAATATAAAAAATTATCTTTTCTATAAAATTAGTTTTCAGCTTATTTTTCTGTTTTGTCTTCCTCTCCTCTATAAGACATGATACACAATGCTTTCATTTGATAGTCAATTATAAAACAATGGCTGAAACTAATATATCAGAAGTTCATTTTCTATGTAAATTAGCCTAATTCATGGAAATTGAAGTGAATGTATGCTCGTCATTTTTATGTATTTAACCCACCACAAATTATAATCACCATGTAAAACCAAGTCATAGGAGGTGATAGAATATATTTTTCAATTCTTGTTTTGTTTTTTAAATGAACACAATTTTCTCTAAAACAAAAATTTGTTTTTACATTTCCCATCAAAGGGACTTTTCAAAGTACATGGGAAATTTAAAGGCCAAAGGAAAAAACACAATTTATGAGCAATATTATAGAGATTGCAGGTGATTTTTTATTCAAATTATCTATATTAAAATTCTACATTTAATACATAGCACTTTTCAAATAGGAAAAAACAAGTTACAAACATTTGAAAGCCAAGTGTGGGGTACAAGAATTTAATACATATACTTCTCAACTGTGTGGCTGCCTTCTACCTCTTTTTTAGCTCTGCTTCCCGCCATCCTTTCCTTCAAGCCTTTCATCCACAAACATTTATTGAACCACCAGCAAATACCGCATTCCATATAGAAGTTTAAAGTTCCATAGCTGATAAAGGTGTATGTACAAATAACAATACTGCATTTAATTCTGTGCTATAACAGAATTCCTTAGGAGAACACAGAGGGACTTGACTAATTCAATAAACAGGTCTGGAATTTAGTGCTGACATTCAAACTGAAATTGGAAGAACAATCACAATTTCAGTTATCACTGAAAATGCAGGAGTTAGAGATTTGTAGCTTAAGAAAATACTTAGCATGAGCTGAAAATACACAGCAAGCCACGTGGTTAGGCTAAGGACCATGTGTGAAAATGATAGGTCTTTCATAGGCAGGCTGGGGTCTGCAGATGAAGGGTTTTAAAGTCACTCCAAGATGTTTGAATTGATGGGTGGTGAGGGATCAAGAGATTTTTATGTACTTCAAATGAAACTTGAGTTTTTAAGAGCTTGAAAAATGCGGCAGTACGACGTCACAACAGGTTTAAAATACACACACACACACACACACACACACACACACAAGTGCATATGATGACTGTGGAGTTGATGAAGTTTACAGGACCTTCACCTTCAGAGCCCTAAACAGGCCTCTCCCAGAAAATGGTATATAATTCAGACTGGACAAAGCTGACTCTGCTTGAAATGCTCACTTCACGTCTCTGCTAACTAGATTTGCTCATCTATCATGAACTCAACTGGTGATGCTTTTCTATTAAAAAATTATTTTCCCAAGTTATCTTTTTCTAATTTCTCCTAAATATTCTCATCTACACCTCCACAGTGAGCAGAAAAATCAGGAACTTAATGTTCTCAGTTAATAATGGTCACATGTTGACTCTCTGGGGTTGATGTTCTCTAGAATTTGTGGAATGGACACCATCTGGGTCACTGTCTTTTTCTTTCAGAACCTATTAAGCTGGAATTCCATCAATTCCTTCAATAATCCCTCTCTTTACTTATTTAGGTCCTTTGTGCCAACTGTTTCTGCAGTTTTATGTTTAAATTTATTTTTCTACTCTGCATTGTTCTCTTTCTTATCTCTAGCCTCAGCTTCATTGCTACTATACTTCCTCAGAAAGATGTATCTTAATCTGATCATCTGCATCCATATCTGAGAAGCCCAAAGTCTCAGTGGTTTAATACAGTATTCTATTCCTCATTCACATTTCAAGTCCAGTGCAGCTCAGCAGGACAATTCTATTCACTGTAGTCATTCAGAATCCTGAGTTGGTGGAGGCTCTAGACTCAAAGGATGCCCCATTTCACTTGATGCTTCTGTGAAATCCCTGAGAGAACAGAATAGAGGTAGCCGAGATTTGTACTGAAACACTGGCTTTTAAATACAATCAATCACATGCAAGTCAAAAGTCCGCTGCTCGTTGGCGGATGCAGAGGCACATGGTCTAATATTTTGAGGTTACGAAGTGCAATCGACTTGTATCTTAGAAGAGAAGAAACAGAAACACTGGCAGATGCCACTACCTTGTCTAGAATCAGCCCCTCCTTTTTCTCTAGCTCAGGAAATCCACTGCAGAACACCTGTCTTTGCCATCTGAGTTTAGACACACTTGAGATATGACCAAAGGTTTAAAGATAATCCTAGAGATCAAAATTGAAGGTTAATTATTGAGTGCTGGATTGGAAGAAATGGCTTAGATGTGTGGCCACAGGAAGCTTCCTAATATTTAAGGCTATACTCAGACTGTTACCTTCCAGTTCCCTGGGGGAACATCCTAATGATGGAAAATGAAAGGGCTGGGATAAGCATGCTGACCACTCACCAATCTGATAAGGCAGCCCATCTCCCAGGAGGAGGAAAGCCTTTGGTGGTAGAAGATAAGGAATGCTACTTTAATCTTGCTTTCATTACTCAGGAATGCACGCTACCTGAGGGCAGGGGGCACTGCTGTGTTGTTTTAAGTTATGTCCTCAGTTCTCAGCAAAGAGCGCAAGAGGCACCCAAGTGAGTTCAATGGCTATTAATTGAATGAGTAGATAAATGAATATAAGAGATATCTACTAATTCCTAAATTAGATTTGCCTGGTAGCACAATGAAGCTGAAAATGACAAATAATAATTAATCCAATAAGTGAATGAATAATATTAAAACAATATTTAATAATATAAACAGCATAAGGCTATTATACTGTTTAGCAGAGTGATGTCTTCAGTTATATCATATAAATTGATATTAATAGATAGAACATGTTTATGTCATTGTATATTTTAGCCAACTATATACTCTAACGGATTATTATTTGTGCCAACATTTATATCATTTAAATTGTTCTATAAAATTATATTACTATAAATTTATATTATTGTTATTATGTAATATAAAGACTTATGTCAGCCTGAAATAGCTTAAGTTCATCTATAGATCCCTGAGCTGAAATTGGAATCTCCCTAAAGCTGGCTACAGGCTGCATTAAATTCTGTTTCTGTTTTCTCATGAGTTAGGTGAGTGTATATCTTCCTGTCCTTTGTCTTAATTCTTTAATAGTGGAATTCTCCTTCAAGTGAAAGTTCAGAAACAAGTGGAAAATAAAGTTTAAAGGGAAAAACAGATGGTAAATTTTTTAAAAGATGAAGGAAGACAACCAACTTCACAGAAAACACAGAAATGAGATGCCGTACCAAAATAGCTAACATATTTATGAGTGATAAGAGAAATAGGCAAGAAGATGCAATGGATTTAAATATAAAAGAATTTTGAATGCAATCATAGCTAATGCACAATGTGAAAAAGCACCAATGAGACACAAAATAGAACCCAGAAGACCCTAAGACTGTCATGGTTTGGCCATGCTACTCAGTATTTATAACAGAGAGGGATGCAAATGAAGTAACTTCACTGCTAGCTAGGGTTTTTTTTTTCTTTTTTCTGGGACCATAAAGGAATTAAAACCATGTTGGGGTTAATTCAATTTATTCAATAATACAATTAATATTAATTAAGTGTAAGCAGGTTAGTTGCATTAATATGTGTAAGCTCTTAATGAAGTCAGGGTCATGGGGCTCAATATGGGCCACTCAAGTCTGATTTATTGGAGAATACACCCTGTACTCTAAGGCCGGATTACATGGGTCATAAATGTATTTGGTTATGAAAGGAGCAGAGTAGAAGACAGGTGTGGGGGGAGCAGGCAGGGCAAAACTTATTTCAAAGAAGAATATCCATGGTTTACATTATTGTACTGGCAAAACAACTTGAACCTTCTGTGCTGTGAAGATAACATAGTAATATCATCTTTATTATAAAGTATTTAGACATTATTATTTCCTAAAATCAGTAGGTTACTTAACCTTATTTGCCCAATAAAATCAAATGCCAGTATTTACTAGTTCTGGAAGTAACTGGATACTTTCCTCCTCTTTGATGAATTTTGTGCATTGCTTGCAAGAGAGATTTAGCACCATCCAAATAAGCACTGTAGGACCCAGAAGTGACCTCCTAACATGATTGATGTATTCGATGGGCTGGAAATGGTTATGGTAAGGGGATACTCTTTCTAAAGTTTTTTTGTTTGTTTGTTTGTTTTTGATATCAGGGATTGAACCAAGAGGGTGCTTAACCACTGAACAACATCTTCAGCCCTTTTTATTTTTTTATTTTGAGACAGGTTCTCACCAAATTGCTTAGGACCTCCCTCAGTTGCTGAGTCTGACCTTGAACTTGTGATCCTCCTGCCTTAGCCTCCTTAGTCGCTGGGATTACAGGCATGTGCCATTATACACAAGTTCTTTCTAAAGTTTTGATAGGTGGTCCAGATTTAAACATAAAGCACTAGGACCTTCAAATACTGTATTAAGAATACACAATGATGGGTGTTATAAAAGCTGTATAAAACAGATGACAGAATGTTTGATTTTTCAATGAGAACATACTGAATTAATCCCAAGATTAGAAGAGATCCAGGTACTAACTATATCCTTTAATTTGTTCAAAGGAAGTTACAGACGAACAATATGCACATTGTACATGCAAATGCACATACACATAGTGTGTGTGTGTGGCTGTGTATTTAAATTCAAGAGAATATTAATGTAAACTGTCCAACTAAATATCTACTTAAGGAGACTATATGTATTATATTTCCATCGATTCTTTTAGGAAAAGAATAGTTGCTGAGGTTAATAATGCCCTGTTCAAAGATATGCTAATTGCCCCAAATTCTGCTCACTTAGCAAGTCTTGTAAAAATATACACATTGAGAGCTTAACCATGTACAAGGCCCTTGACCACTTATTTTAAATTATTTAATTCCTCCTAATAACTCCATAAGCTTTGAACTCTTTTTGGCCCTATAACAGAAGTAAGGAAATTAAAGCTGGAATAGGGTAAGCAATGGTCCTCGGGCCTCATGACTAAAGAAATGACCAAACCCTTCTTCTAATGCTGTGCTAGGCTGTACTGCCTCCTGTACTTTGTTGTCAGTACTGTTAGTATTAATATTCATCTGTGTTTAGGTTGTAAAATATTTGTAATTTCAAAGAACCTGTGAATTTAAAATAAATGAAACAATTTTCACAAGTAATAATCAAGGCAAATAAACTTATTTAAACAAATTAAGCAATTAGACTTGAAAATAAATGGATAAATACAAGCCAAATTTGGTGGCCCTTGCTTTGTACCCACTATTCAGAAAGCTGAGGCAGTATGATAACAAATTCAAGGCCAGCCAGGCAACTTAGTGAGACCCTGTCTGAAAAAACAAAATGCTAAACACAAACGTGATTGTACTATTTAAGTTAATATCACTAATATCACCAAGGCTAATAGTTGACTTTCTGTCTTTGCCAAAATAGGATCTCAGTGTGATGAATTATGCATTACTTGGGCTGATGTTGATTGTGAAATCCTCTAAAGAATTTAGTTGAATCCTGTTTTTCCAGTTAGAGTATTTATTTGCCTCAGGGAGAATCTGGTAGTAAGGAGAGAAGTTCATAGAAAAGAACTCTTTTCTATGAAAAGAAGAGAATTTTTTCCAACCCACCTCATTAAGGAATATTTGGGAATTTATGAACCTACTCCTACAAAGAAAAAAAATGCAATATAAGAAATAGTGATTGACAATTCTTGAATGCTTACAGCTGTTGGGCTCTGTTTGAAGGGCTTTACATATATTAACTTGCTTAATCTTCACAAAACAAAGGCAAGAGTAAACCTGATGAATAAACCCTGGCGTTACGGCATCTCTTTTTGTGCTAATGGTGGACTCTGCATAAAGAAAAAAGTGAATGTATCAGTTATATACATGAGCTCTCAATTTTTGGCTCCTTGGGGAAAAAGATCATTACAGAATTACTTGGAATACCAAACTTTTCTAACACATTTGAAGTGTCAGCAAAGTTACAAAACATTGATGTATACAGAATCTTTCCGAAATACTGTGTTTAAATTGAAAAGTATACAAATTGCTCTTCTCATGTTTGTCTGTAGTTCTAAAATGCCTGACTGAATTGGAGGGTAAGGTTGACTATCAAGGTCATTTACTGCATCAGTGCTAACTGGGTGACGCAGGGAGACTCAGCTTTGCTTTCCTTAGTTCCACTTATTTTTCTGTGGCCGTGGACCATGTCAGCACAAGTGGTTGGAAAGTATGCTATGTACTCTGCTTCTGGTGGCCTGATCAAAGTTAGAATCACAGAATCCTGAACTTGGAAGGAGCACCCTGTCTCTCATAGGGAGGTCTAGCTCTCTTCCTATATGGATGAGAAAACAAAACAAAACAAGAACTAGAGAGAAGTCAAATGATTTTTGCTGAGCAGCACTTTTTGCTAATTCATTTTTTCAGCATTGATTGAATTGTCCCACATATTTTAGTAATATTTAGTTTATTGTCTCAGAAATCATTCACATATCTGGAGGAAAAGTGATATACTGGATTCTTGGGATTTTAATTAGATTCCTCTCCACCCAATCTCTTGTTAATAACATAGTTATTCTTTCAGAAAGAAAACTTTGACCATGATAGTTCACAGTCTGAATATCAGGGTCTGTTAGCTGGCATCTTAGCTTCACACATGTTCTTGACCTTTCTCCTTTAGCCCAAGAATTCATGGAGTATAAGGTAATGAATATATTGCAGATCACACCCTATAAGATATAATGACTTAATTATAGTCGTGCTGCTTATAATATCTCTTTTAATCAATCTCAGGTGTGGCATTAGGTCATCTCACCAAGACTGCAGAGACAGATGTATGCCTGACTGACAATTTTTCAACAGGGGATAAACAGGGCAATATATTTTGGTAACCGCTTAGTCTTTAGCTACCTAATACTGAATGCAATGCTAATCATGGAGGAAGTCCAAAGGTATACAAGATGTGGTCTCTGACTTTAAGGAGTTTCTGTGTCCCTGTGAGTCAGAGTGAGGTGTTGGCATGGGTAGGTCAGAAGACAGAAATCTAGGTGCAAGATAGAGAAGATGACAAGAGAAAGCTACCAGTGTGATGGGAGTGGAGGTGGACTAGGTCCAAGTGAAAATTAGCTCTTATTTGTTGAACCCTGACCTAGTACCAGACAATATTCTAAGAGCTTCACTTGCATTGATATAATAATATATTAATTCATATATGTGTGTAATATATAATATATGGATGTTACTTATTATATGTAATATATATACATATTATATGAAATATATAATATCTTAATCCAATTGGTAATGATTCAATGATGTAGACACAGCTGTGATGCTCATTTTGCAGATGAGAACAGATAGAGAGATGTCACTGTACTGCTTGAGGGCACTTGCCTGTAAACAGATTTCAAGTCCAGGCAATATGGCACAAGAAGCCAAGTGTTAAATTATTCTACCACAGTAGTAGGATGAATATGACTTGAACAGCTGATCTGTGACAAATATGAGAATTTAATTGATCCATAAACACAAATGTCTTAAAAGAGGCTTAAGAGGCCAGTATGGACTTAAATCATATTGCCATTTTATTTAGCTTTATAGATGCTTGTAAGAGTTCTTTTTACCTTAGTGTAAGAAAATTAGGAAAGCCATGTGTTTTAAAGAAGGGAATCATTATCCTGTTTATTAAGACTTCAAAACAATTTTAATATATTTATAAGTTTTTATTTTAATATACTTTTAAATACTTTAGTGAAACATTTAATTAAATATAATTAAGATATATTTTAGATCAGGCATGGTATGGCAAAATGTGCACCTGTAATCTGAGGCTCAGGAGGCTGAGGAAAGAAGATCGCAAGTTCAAAACCAGCCTCAGCAATTTAGCAAGACTATAAGCAACTTAATGAGACCATGTCTCAAAATAAAAAATAATAACTGCTGGGGATGTGGCTCAGTGGTTAAGTGTCCCTGGATTCAGTCCCCAGTAGAAAAAGAGAGAGAGAGAGAGAGAGAGAGAGAGATTTTATTACTATTTTCAATTTTTTAAGGAAATTCATTATATAAAGAAAATCAAAATGACTTTATTCCCTCTTATTCTTTAACCAAGGAAATTACCTAGTCACAGCATCATAGTTCTACTTAGTCTTTATGGAAAAGGTGAAATTTCCAGTGATCTAATGGTGAGTGATGCAAATATATATATGATGGACTTAAAGGGAAATGATAGATGAAGGAAGAATGTAAAGTAGGGAGTCTTAAGTGGCAATGTCAGTTTTATTGTTGCTACTTATTGAGATAGTGGTAAGATTGCCATCCAATGTCCTAATTTATACTCTTTCCTAATAGCTTTATGCTTGTGGAGATTAGGAGAGGCACAAATGGATCTTTTAGGTAGATAAGCAGTCTTCCAACACTTCTTTCTATATCTCTTCCAAGAAACTTGAAAAGAACCACTGTAATGAAATCTTTCCATCTCTTACAAACATCATAGTCACCTTAGTTAGACTTTAGGTCCAAAGATATCAAAGGCTGTTGATTGTTGAGATAATTATCAAAGATAAACAATTAACTGTCCCATTCTTTCATAAGGCATCAGCATCTTAAACAAGGTTGCCTGGATTGTATTCCGAAACCTTGAATCAGTAAAAAGTTTCAGGGAAATTAAGGAAAGTCTCAGTAGAATTCCAGATGTTTTCTCCTTCAGATCTCTCAGAATTCTTACTTTGTAAATGTATGTCACTCCATGCTTAGAGAGCTAACCTTACATAAAACATGGGTGGTGGTTCCAACACAATATGCATGATGCATTGCTCTCTTGATGATACCAAAACATCAAAGTCATATAAATTAGATATCCTAATGACAATGCAACACTCAGGCCAAAATCCAAGCTAGGAATTGCTTAATGTTACAAATAAATATTTCCCAATGTCTTTGGTCTATTATTGTTAAAATGAGTATCTTAATCTCACATAGGCATGGCAATACAATATGCTCTCTCTCAACAGAGAACTCCAGATATGGTAATATATATGGCTGAATTTGTGCTATAATTTTCATGACCATGCTGCCAAAGTACTCACACCATGATTGGATCCAGGTGCTCAAGTTTTCCCAAACAGGCAGACTGTCAATTCACCACCCCCCTCCAATACTGTCCTTTTCTAAAGAAAGACAAAGTGTTGGGGGGGTGGGAATGAGAGAGACAGAAAGAATCAATTGTATTTAGTTTTTCATCTGGTTTTCGTTGCTCTGACACTTAGTTGTGTACTACAGGGTTCAAACACAGGTCCTTGCACATGCCAGGCAAGTGCCTTAACTGCTGAGCCAATGCTCCAACCCTCACATTGCCCTTTGACAAACATCTTTGCACACTGACATCTTTCCTAATGTCACAAGAAGAAAAGTCTTAGTAACTGGATCTGAGTCTTAGAAGATTGACCATTTGGGTTGAATAGACTACTCACAGAAATAACTAGTCAAACCATTAAGGTTTTAATAAATAAGTAAACTAAATCATGATTTTAATTACTTGGTTATGGCTCATAGAAGAATTGAGAAGTAGGCACAGTAAGGCCACAGAGAGTAGAGGAGAAACCATTGATGCAGCCAAGAAGATGCTGGTTCCAGCAAGCTAGGTAAAATGGGCAAGTCAGTCCGTGGTTCTGAGTATCAGTTTCCTTACCTATTAAGTATTGAAATTATTACTGGATGATTTGTCTGATTAAGAAAGGCCATTGAAGAAACTATGGTGGTTAAAAGTTGCTTATTTGAAGCTGGTTTAAACATTTCTAGCATTAGCTTCAGTGGTTAGGAGTTCTTCACTCAGGCACCTCCAACCCTACCCTCCCTTCTCACATAACTATAGGTAATAGTGGGATAATAAGCTATTTAAAAGACCACACTGTGGTTGTCATTATAGATTCTGCTGCCTCGTATAGTAACTAGTTATTAAATTTGAGTTGAACAGAACAATCTTTTATCAAAATTTGGAGATCAAAATTTGGGAGGCAGAATTATGAAATTTGTTCTTAGTTCACTTCCAAATCAAGTCCCCCTTGGATCCTATTTAAGAAACTGTCCTTCAGTTCTGCTAACCTCACAAAACTTTTCCACTGAAAGAACCTTACTTTATTCCTGCTGTGGAGGATCCTTTCTCCCCCAAGATATCTGTCCAGTATCTCAGTCCCTAGGAGCTCAAGTTCTTCTCTATCTAGGGTAGATAGGAGAAGTATCTGATTGCTTTTACATTTTATCTTCAAAGCTAACCTTCTTTAGTGCTGTTTGAAATCATATATATATAAACATATATGTTGTATATATAAATCATATATATGTGTGTGTATGTATGTATGTGTGTGTATATATATGCATATATATATATACACACTTAAATTTCATTAAAATATGTTCTTTCTTAGAAGTTATCTTTCCCAAATTTTTGGTTTGTTGGCTCCTTATGTATCAGAGAGGCAGTTCCTAATAGAATGAATAGTTTCCTAATAGAATGAATCTATAACTTTGATTTTCTGTGGCTGATCAGTCTTTTTTTTATTATTAAGAGAGAAGGACAGTGGCTTTTGCTGCTCTGAGACTTCTTTGTGTATGTGGTGCTGGGGTTTGAACTCCCGTCCTTGCACATGCCGGCAAGCACCATAACCGCCGAGCCACTGCTCCAACCTCCTAATCAGTTTCTTTTGACCTCCTTTCATTAATATTGGGAATGTGAATTCAAAATTTTAGCTGAATTTTTTTTATTTCATTCTGCCTTTTTTATTAAACTGATAGTTGAAATTCAAAAAGTCATTTGTCACTGTCTAATGTCATCGCTGGTCTTTAACATTGGCAGCTGTGAGGCAGCTGCCGCAGTGCCACCCCAGAACTGACTGCAAATTAGCCATGGATGTAGGGCCCCAATATTAGGGCCTTTCGGCTATATGTTGAGTATCTCATGGACAAAATTCCAATTCACTGGATTTGTGTCCTTCCCAGCCTTGGCCTTCATGGACAAACCAGCTTGGAATGAAACAGAGATTTAATTCAGTTTATTCCTTTTAAGCAACAGAGTGAAAACTCTTTATTAGTTTTCCTTTCCGCAATATGACCAGTTTTATTTCCTTTTCAAATTATTGTGTCTACATAGACAGGGCCTTGGAATGAGATCACCAAGTCAACATTCCATTATGAATCTTTTTTGACTCCACGGAGTAGAAGGGAAAGAGGGTGGGGTAGGGAGGAAGGAGGTTGGGAATTAAGTGTGAAAACGTCCCAGACAAGAGCAAACACTGGTGCCTAATGTCAGGACACATTTCCACCTGCAGCAGCCTGGAACTCAGTACTTTTATATTTGATTTGAGGATATTCAGTAAGGTCCATTTGACTTTTCCAGGATGACTTGTGTCCATTCCCATAGCCAGTCTGTTCTGGGACTTCTTTAAAAAGCCTTTTTACAGAAACAAACTGCAAAACAGTTTTTTTGCAAATTTCTCTGGAAGGATATCCACATTGGACTCTTCTTTAATTGTTATCATTTTACTGAAAATAGACCAAAATTTCTCTTATTCTTCTTAATCTGTTTTCCCTTTGAGCCATGTTTTCAACTTAATGTTATTATACAAAGGGAATGAGTAACTTACTAAAATTATTTTGGTAAGGACCAGAAAAGTGTTTAGTTCAAACCTGTGGTTTATAAAGAAGGTATTCTTATTTTTTATTCTAGTTTTCTTTATGCTTTTGCAAATATATAATTACATTGAGGTCTATCCTAACTTAGTGACTCCATAGTCTAAGTAACTGACAGAGAGACACACACTGTGCATTCAATGAAATAGACTTTGCCTTACTTATCTGGCCAGAACATTTTCCTATAATATGGAAGAACCATAAAGGAAATGGTATTACCTACCAGTCAGAATTAGGGAAGGTATTACGGCTAATGGACATACCACTGTTACTATTATAAGCCTTTTGAATTAATGACACAAGTCAGAGCTCAGATTCAAAATAATTGACTGGGGAAGAAGAATTTAAGACAAAATATTTTATACTTTTCTCATGGAAAACATCCATCTACTCCATTTTCTTTACTTGCAAGCAGGCTCTCTCCAAGTTAAGCAGGGCAATGCTGGAGGAGTATTCCAGGAATCCTACACCCATGTCTTCTTGGTATCAAAATTCCCCTTAGTGTGTTATTCCCATCTAATTTGTTTCTTTTCACTCACCAGTTAACTGACAAAGAAGCTTGATTCCATCAAGATTTGGTTTACAAGTATTCTGAAAAATACTTCATCCAAAACTCCATTGAAGTTTAAATTAGCCCTCTGTGGAATTAAGGAGACATGGCAGAAATAGTTCTCTGTACTCAGGAGGGATCTAGAGCTCTGTCAGAGGAAACTTGTTAAGCATGTGGATTACTGGGGTGTTTCCCAAAGGTCTCTTTTTAAGAGTACCTCCTTATTGGACAAGAGCTGTCATCTCACTCGAGAATAATGAGTGAAATTACGTAGTATTTTTTTTTTTTTTGCTTTTTTTTGCAATCTAAGTGCTGTACTGTGATGATTATGGCAGGGAGAGGTATAGAAACTATTCTTCCTTTGTCCATTTTCCCCATTCATAGTTTAGAACAGTAGAATAATCCTTCCCCTGAAAAAAGTTAATATGTTTTCTTGATGAAAACCTAACTATGTACAGAAATTACTTTCAGTATAAGTGAAGTTGAGCCACATATATCTGGAAGAATGCATAATACAAATAAAGAAAGACACAGAAGGACATAGTTGGATAGTTTTTATATGACATGTTAATTATGACATTATTTAGGGATGCATACATATGTAGTAAAAATATAAACTCAGACAGAAATGATCAAATGAATTCTAATAAGCAGTTAGCACTACCAGTGAGAGAAGGGGAAAATGATAAGAGACTTAGCAGACATCACTCACCTGTAATGATTTCTTTCTTTTGTTGAATAATGAAGCAATGGATTTATATTAAATTATTGATTAAAAAAAAAAGAAAAAGACTCAGGTGAGTGGTTAAGAATTTTGGGATGTGGAGAAACATAGGCCTTAGATTAAGCCTTACTTCTCCTATGCCATGTGTTTTGAGACAGCTACCCATTCAAAGATGAATTGCTTCATCCTTAAGATGGGAATGTAGCAGTACTTCCCAGGTGTTTTTTCTCTAGATTAAATGAGTTAATGCACTTACAAGGGTCAGTACCCCAGCTTGATGTGCTGTACTCAGTACACATTATGCACATTATGGATTTGTTTATATGTAATGTGCAAGTTGCCTCATAGGTTTGCACAAAATATTATTACATCTTTTAAAACTTATCATGCATTTGTTTGTGGTCAAATCACTGAAACCTTCATCTTGTGAAGTTGAAAGTTAGGTTATTTATCCTGTCTTTATCACAAGATATCTAGGAGTACTAAATGCTATAGTGTGTGAAGACACTTCAAAATATTTGAAGTCATTATAAAAAATCAAGCATCATCTAAAAAAGAAAGCATTACATTTTTGCCGGGGTTATCATTCATTAATATTTTTTTTTCTTTTTTAGTACAAGGAATTGAACCCAGAGTGCTTAACCACTGAACAACATTCCAAGCCCTTATATTGTTTATTTTGCAAAGTTACTTAGGGCCTCATTAAATTGGTGAGGTTGGCTTTGAACTTGCAGTCCTCCTGCCTCAGCCCCCTGAGCTGCTGGTATTATAAGTGTGCACCACCATGTCCTGCTCATTAACAAATTTTTGATGAAAACCTATCACTGTTAAATTCTGGATTATAGTTATGATATTTAAACATAAAAATTTTTGTCCTCATGCCATCTCAGTACATAGTCTACTAAAGGAGATGAACCATAACAAAAGAAAAACGAGAGAGAGAGGAAAGGGAAGAGAGAAAGAGAGAGGGAGAGAGAGAGAGAGAGTCAGTCCAAGGTTCTGCAATGGGAACATGAATAATGAGGGCTTAAAAATACCATGGGAAGGGGACGCAGGTGGAGATACAGTTCCTGGAGAAAGAAGCTCATATTGGGAATTAAAGAAAGATGTAAGGTAGGGAGAAATATTGTCTGCTCCATTGATTGCTATGAAAGACCTTAACTTTTAATCAAAGGACTGAATTGAAATTCTGACTAGTTATTTGAAGGACAGCAGTTTATTTAAAGAGATTAATCCATTTGTGCAAAATGTGTTTATTAAAATCCTGCTAACAAGAGAATAATAAGCATATAATCATGGATATTAGAAACAAATACGTTCTCTGCTCTCATAGTGCTTGCAAACTATATGGAAAACATAAACAAATAAATAGATAAAATAAACACACATTATGAGAAGCCTGGATCAGTGTCCAGTGGTTGCCATAATAAATTAGCACAAACTTGGTGGCTTTAACAGTAGAAATTCATTCTTTTACAAAGTTCTTTATGAAGGTCATTAGTTGAAATAAATACCACTGGATGGCAATGAATAGGACACAGGGCTGTAATCCAAGGAGGCTCTAGAGGGGAGCCCATTCCTTGCCTCTTCCCATTTCTAGTGTCTGACTGCATTGCTTGGATACATCACTTCTGTTTCTACCTTTTCTCTTCTATGATGAAATTTCCCTTAGACTTCCTCTCATAAAGATGATTGTGGTTGTATTTAAGACCTTCCTGGAAAATCTGGGATAATCTACCCATCTCAAGATCCTTAAACGAATCATATCTGCAAAGTCTTCTTTGCTGTATAAGGAGATATTTGCAGGTTTCAGAGATCAGGACTTGAATATCTTTTGAGGGTCATTGTACTGCCTACCACACTTCCTATAAAGGCAGCAAAGGAACTATGGTGGAGGATAATGTTGATGGATGGAAGGTGATGATAAAAAAAACTGAACTAGAATGAGACTAAAATCTGAGCATTTGAAGAGACTGAGATTTGAGCATATAGATCCTTATAGGTCTAGGTTTTATTCTAAATGCATTAGAAACTCATCTAAAGAACTGAACTAGAAAGGCAATGGGATTTGATTTACATGTTTTCAAAGGTTATTTTGGCTGCTGTAAAGAAAATGGGTAGGAGATAAATGACAATGGAAGCTGAGCAAGGTGCTAGAGGTTCCTTGTGGTCATGAAGGCAAGGAGAATTGGTATTTAAATGGGTCAGATAAGGAGGACAAGGGGGGAAGATAAACAAGGAATGACACTTAAATTTCTAGCTTTCACAACTGAAAAACTTAATGTGTTATTTACTGACATCAAAAACAGAGACACAGGAGAAAACAACAGTTCTATTTTGGGATAAGGAGTCTAGAGAAGATATAGGGCCAAAAATATAAAGGAAGAAGCATTGCATACAGATAGTGAAGTTAATGAAAATAATTAAATCACTTAGAGTTGCATGAAGAGAGTCTAGAACAACCCCCTGAGGAATACCAATAAGTTTAGGTAACGGAGGAAACACAAGCAAAAGACATTAGAAGGAACAACCAGTAATGGAGGGAGGAAAACACACAACAGAGGATGTAGTTACAGGAGTCAAGAGAGGAGACAGAAAATGTTACTAGTATTTGGCAGCACAGAGGTCACTGCTGACTCTGACAAGAGCAGTCTTGGTGGAATGATGGGCCTGAAGCCAGGCTGGGCTGATGAGCTAATGGGAAAAGCAAAAGGGGAATATAAGAGAGGAAAGGATAAAAGAACTGGCAATTTTCTGGATATTTTCCTGTAGAAAGGAGAAGAAAACAGAGATATAACCAGACAGAGATTTTAAATTTTTTTATTGATTGATAAATTTATTTTTGAACAACCATACAAGTTTTTAACAACATAATATAAAATATGTATAGATTCCGGATATTAGCTTTACCCCCAGGAGTGCCCCCCCAATTACCCACCCTTATCCCTCCCTTCCCCTTCCCACAATATATCTAAAAAAGTATTAGGTTGTATAACTTTACATCTTATCTGGATTTAACACATGATAATAGACCATCTTTCTCAATGGCTTGGGTCTAATTCTAGCCTCCACAAATGCGTGGAGACATTCTACCCTTGGTTCTCTGGGTTAAGCTGATTTTCCTCAGCATAATTTCTTCCATAGCCATCCATTTACCTTCAAAGGCTGCAGTATAATTATTTCTAATTGCTGTGTAAAATTCCATGGTATATATGTACCACAGTTTTTGGATCCATTCATCCAGTGAGGGACATCTAGGTTGTTTCCATAATCTAGCAATAGTAAATTGAGCTGCTATGAACATAGATATTGCTTTGTCACTATAATGTGCTGATCTAAATCCCCTGAAAAATACCCAGGAGTAGAATAGCAGGATCGTATGGTGGGCTCATCCCTAGTTTTTTGAGGATTCTCCACACTGCTTTCCAGAGGGACTGGAAACTGTCTGCAGTCTGCAGCTCCACCAACAGTGTTAGTGTGCCTATCTCTCCACAGCCCCTCCAGTATCTATTATTGTTAATTTTCTTCATTTTTGCCATTCTGACTGGCGTAAGGTGATATCTTAATGTAGTTTTCATTAGCATTTCTCTGATTATTCGTGATTTGGAGCACTTTCTCATCTATTCAGAGATTTTAATTTTAAAGAGGTATGAGTGACCTCTGTGTATTTTCTGAATAGGGAGGATACAGTCAAGAGGAAGATTTTCTGATATGGTGAAAATGACCTAGGTTCATCTCGTGGTGACTGCTCCTTTAGAAAAGGCATTCCACAGCTATCAGCAGCCCCTGCCTCTGCCCCTCTGTTCACTTCTGTTCTCCCTCTCTCTGGAAGGAGAGTTGTTTAATGGGAAGCTGGGTGTCTGTCTGTTTGAGATGCTATGCCACGCCTGCTGGTTTTCTCAGCCAAGTCTCCTTTTCCCCTGTTTAGAATCTTGGAGTTGTTTTTGTGAATTAAGAGGCATATTCCTAAAATCAGTTTGGGTTTCATTCCCATGCATTGTTTGCCTTGCTGGCCAGGAGTGGATGTGATCCTTTTCCTGGGGAGGTGCAGCTGGGAAGGTAGTATTAGTCATCAGAGTCCTCCAGTGCTTTTAAATCAAGAGTGGTCCGGAATACCACCTCCCCCTTCCCATGGTCCTTCCTCCTGGCCTCCTCCACACACCCCTCTTGATAATATAACATACTTTACCTTGCATGTACTTGGGCTCTTTTGCTAGAATTTGAATATGCACAGCCTTGTGATCAGGGGACAGGATGGTATCTGGAAGCATCAACCACTGTGCTCCTAGTATTTACCCAGAAACTGGTACTCACATTTCTATGAGAAGGAGGCAATGTTTTCTCATGGGTCAGGAAAGGTGAAGTTGGAAGTAGTATTTTACCAAAATAATTGACCAAAAAATCCTTGAGGTCCATGCCATATTCCCAAAAATCTTACCTGAAAAAAAAGTTACTTGATTCTGAAAGTTAAAACATAAAAATAGGGCAAAAGTCCAGTGTTGCAGCCATAGGGCTAAATTCAGTCTTGATAATGATGTTCATGAGACTGTGACATGGCAGTGCCCCAGAGGAACCTGATTAAGAGTTGAAGTCAAGAGCCGGCTGCCCCATGGGGATGTGTTCTGACCTATGTGCACACTGAAACAGCTGAAACAGTTTGGAAACACTTCTAATCTTGGGTGAGCTTAGCAACTCAGACATCCCTAGTGATAAAAAAAAAGAAAAGAAAAGACAATAACCCCAAGGAGAGTACCAAATGTAACTACGTCCCCCAACCTGATCATAAGAGAATCATCATTTGTATTTTTGATATGCATATTTTTTAATCATAGTAAAGCTAATCTATGACCAAGAAGAAAATTTCTTTATGGTGTGCTTCTGAGATGCATTATATGATCTTTTATCTGAGCAGTGTACATTGATATTAGGCTAGAACAGTGTGAGATTTTCCAAAAGCCCTTACTCACTCCTCTTAACTGCTGGGGTGGCAAGAGACAGTGAGCAATGTGTAGAATAATAATTAAGATGAGAGTCCAGTAATAGTAAGGGAGTGACATCCTTGGTCAAAGAGTGTGCTGAAATGTGATGCTGGCACTCTGATTCTACACAGAGATCTAGAAACTCTGCTTGTAAACACAGATAGATTGTAGTCTTTCATCTACTAAATGGAGAAAGCAAAAACCCACAGTCTTTCTACATCACTTCAAAAGAGAATTTGGGTCACATAAGACAAGTTCAATTTTTAAACATAGCTCTTGAGCTACCTCCCATGAACTGAGAGCCTGGGGAGGAAAGTTGTGTGTCCCTCTAATTCTTGAATGTGTCCTTCCTTGTCCTGCTCTTCACTGCTCCATTGGCATCCATGAGGGAAGATGGTAAGATGAACAGAGCAGAGGAGGTAAGGTGGCTGGGAGAGGAGACCAGGAACATTACCCCTAACTGCAGTGCTGCTAGTCTTTGTTTGTTGTTGGCTTCTCTCTCATCCCCAGCGAGAGCCCTCAGGAGCCTCATCAGATTCCAGTTTCTACTGCGGTTTTGTGTAGAGAGTGACCTGTCAAAAGCCAGTGGAGTAAATACGAGTAAAATGCAGCAGACGCTGGGAACTGCCAGGAAAGCAAGGACTGCACTTCATTACATGACCAGATCCTGACAGCAGAAAGCTAGAAGGCCAGGAATCCGAGCTGCCCTGGTGACTTGGCAGCCAGAACTCAGGCCATGAAGCCGGACACCAGAGTTCAGGGCAAACTGGGTTTCACTAGAGCCCCAGGCCAATGGAATCATACTGAAAGTTGAGGTGGAAAAGACAAAACCAGGCCACCAACTCCATTTACCAGAGGTCAGAGAGAGAGACTCCAGTGTCCCTGAGACTTCTGCTGGCATTCTAGGCATCTAGAGGACCCAAAAGAGTTTCAGTCAGTCATGGAGGGGAGAGCAACAGCCCACAAGACTGAAAGATTGCTTGATACCGAGGGGTCAATTCCCTGGGACCATTCCACCTTTTGACTTTTTTTTTAAATTCGTTCAACATAGTCTCACATATAGGAGGGAATCGTTGCCACACATTCATGAACACACGAATATTGACTTTTCTATTCTTAAATCATGACCAGTGGCTTGCTCTGCTTCCTTGGTGTCTGCAGTTTTCAAACGTTGACTTCTTTATTTTCAGACACTCCCATATTCCAGGTCTAGCCATTAATGAATGGACAAATATTTCCTGAGATGTATAAGTCTCTGTTTAGATTCTAGGCAGGGACGCAGGAGACAGAGGACTATTCCCTCCTCACAAGGGCCTTTTCAGTGTGCTCTGGTCAGTGTAAGTTACCATGTCACCCTCAAATGTTACAGTATAAGGTAGCTGAAAATAAATATTGAAAAAAAGATTCGTTTGGTAATAGTTACAGGAGCTCAGATTACTGAACTAACCAAACAGTAAATCAGTATTGATTCAAGGAGATGCAAGAGGGATTGCTTTTAACCACGGAATTGACCATATTTCAGGTGAATCTACAAGGACAGAATGACTTTAATTCTTCCCCTTCTTATAATGGAATAAGAACTAAAAGTGGGAAACAATTGGTTAAACAACTGTTTAACACAAATCCTAACAGTGAAGTAGTTTCTTAGGAGTAGGAATTGTGGAGGGAGTAGGAAGGGGGGTCAATTCAATTGACCAGACATATGAAGTCTTTGGCCAATTGTTATGCTTTGTCTTATAACTATTATCAACATACTTTTGTTAGATTTTAAGGTTCTTGAAAGTCAGAATAGTAGCTTATATCGTAATGCATGTTAACCATCTAGTATGTTGCTCACCATGTCAGGGATGATCCACAGCTGTTGGGCAAAGGGTCTCTGAGCCTGCAGGCATTCTATTCTTCCTGTAGGCTTCTCCCACTATTCCTTTTCCATGTCCCTGACACTAGCTGGGGTAACTCATACTCCTCCTTCATTTCCAGGTAGAATCACCTTTTCTTGAAGCCTGGCCTCACCTGCCCTGCCAAAGTTTTGGCTACTGGGCTCCTATAGCACCCTCTCATCCTGCTTCTCAAGACACTAACATCACTGAATTGTCTGGTTTCCTTACTTTATCATACACTTGAGGGCAAAAATTCTCAAGTTCACATGCCTAACACAGTGTCTGGGCCAGTGTGCAAGCTCAATAGATGTTTGCTGTTTTAATGAATGCACACATACAAGAGGGAATGCTTAAAGGCAGGTGTCATGGAGTCATGGATGAAGTTGTTTGGGCTGCATGTTCAGATGCTTCCTCATCCCTCCAGTTGGTTCCCTTCTTTTGGCAGTGAGCTTGCGCTCATCCAAGTGCACCTGGGTGGTCTCATTTGAGTGACTTGCAAGGAAGAGGTGTGATCATTGGGATATTTGTTGGCCCATTCTCTCCCACAGTTCTGGCTGTTACTTCACAAGAGTGAAAGAATGGGCAGGTTACAACTCACCTGTCTTCCTACTGTGACTCTTTCATTTCAAGCCAACTGACCAATGTGTATTGACTTTCCTGAGTTCACGTTCATTGCTGCACTTGGCTTAACATGAACCTTTATAACTACCCTCTGATTGAATTTCTACTGTGTCCCCAACTTCCATGTGAAGAACCGAGTTATGTAACTTGCAGGAGGTCAGGCCGGGCTAGTGACACAGACCATTTTTGAAATAAAAGGTTTACAGGCTGTGGCAGGTTGCTGTTCCCCAGCTGCCTTGGAGGTCTCAGTTCATTATCTCCTGTCAGTAAGGAATGAATAGGGTAAATGTCTCCTAAATTTGGGTTCCTATCACTTTCTTGGAAAATAAATACCAGCTTTTCATAATTCCTCATTTACTAGCCAAACCAGCTTGCTGAATAACTTAGTACACTTTTGAAACCAGCTGCCACTTTAACAGTGGTCACGAGCAGGAGAAAACAGAATTATTCACAATGTCAGTTGTCATTTCCCTTTACCTTCTCTCTGCCACTATTCCCATGCACTTTTTTTCCAAAAAGGCATGACTGCCTCTTGAGGGAAATGAGGAAATGAGAATGCTATTTTCTCTGGAATACCTTAAATTCAATAGTCCCTTCTGCTAGGTTTTACATTCATCTGAATAGGTACCCTGTCTCTCAAAACTCCTCCTCCAAGATTCCTGAAATTCCTCCAACCAGGGACAATGCCTTTCTTTAGCAGTTAGTAATAAGTTTTGAACCACAAAAAGCCAAGGACAGGAAGCCAATTAATTCAGTTGGATTTTGCTGAAGTCTGAATGTGTACAACTCAAATTTACATGTTGAAACTCAGGCCTTTTTGTGTGGATATTTGGCATGGGAGATGATTGGATCACGAGGTCTTTACCCTCAAAATAGGATTAATGCCCTTATAAAAACCAGAAAAATCTCAATATGTGTTTACAGTGAAGTTTTCCATCTATGAGAAAGTAGATGATCACTAGATATCAAGCCCACTGGCCACTTGAGTATGGCTTTCCCAGTCTCCAGAACTGTGAGAGAGGAAGTCTGTTGTTTATAAGCTTCTTCCTTTATGGTAGTTTGTTATTTTGCCCCAAATGGATTAAGAAAGCTCTTGAACAAATCTGTCTCTAAGACCAGTTTCATAGTAGTCAGGAATCCAGATGTAGGCATTGGTTATTTCTCCATGGCAGGTGTAGAGAGAAAATCAAAATTAGTTTGTTTACTCTTATATACTCTCACAACACTTCTGGCAATCAAAATGTATGTGGGAGTTTTCCCACATTGCCTAGTTGTCCAACACCAACAGAATGCCCTAAAATTCAATTCAATTAGATCTGATGCTATCTCCCTGGAGTTAAGTGTCAGATCCATCAGGTTAAGTTGTCAGTTTCACAAGATTGGTCCTCACTTCAGATGCCAAGGCCTCTGATACTTCTGATGACTGGTCATAAATTGAAGAGGGGGGAGTCGTGGGCACCCCCACTTCTGGTTTCATCATTTAGTAGAATAACTTGTAGAACTTGGGGAAATGATTTACTTAGATTTACCTGTTTGTAATAAAAGGATGCAACTCAGGAACGTTCAGATGGAAGAGACACAAAGGCCAAAGTGTGGATAAAGGGAAGCAGGGTTTCCCCTGTTCTCTCCCTGTATGCCACCCTCTGGGCACTTCCACGTGTTCAGCAACCCAGGAGCTCTCCAAACTTCACACCTCAGAGACTTTTATGTAGGCTGTATCACATTGTCGTGAGTGTTTATTAACTCAATTTCTATTCTCCCTTCCCTCAGAGGATAGGGGTGTGAGGGTGTCACTGAAAACTCGGTCCTTGTCCCCAATGCTAATTCAAAAATGAGGACATCATGGTTCTGAGAATAAGGGAAAAGAAGTTTTATTGCTTTTCTAGCAAAAGAAAAACACAAGGAACTGCTGACTCAGAGGCCGTGATTCTGGCCATCAGGGGCGGTGGGGTGGGGGTGAGGAGAGTGTTTGTTAAAGTTTATATTCCATGTTTTCTCTGTTCAGAATTGCCAATCACTTGTTAATCTGGTACATAGTCATTTGTGAGGTCTTCTAGTCCCCTCCCTAAAGTCTGAATTACTTTGTTTCTGTGGTGGGTGTGTGCTCCAGGATAGAGAACTCTGCAGGATGGGGAACAAGGTAATCTTGTTTTTTTCTGAGATTAGAGAGGGGGAGAGATTCATTTTTAAAATAAGTCAAAATGACAGAGCAGCAAGGGCCATATTCAAAGCATGAAATGGATTACTGTTACATTTCCCCACTGTCAGTTTCTCCATTGCATTTCTATGGAAAATGACAGATGACATCTACAAGCTGCTTCTGCTGAGGGTGAAGTTGGGAGTAGTGGCCAGAAGCCCCTGTTCAGGTGGGACATGGACAGTTCAGGGTATTCCACATCAGGGCAGTTCAGAGGTCCATCATGGCAGTTGGCAGGTGCCTGGATAGGCATACATAGGGCCGGGGTCATGATAAGATTGCAATAATCAAGACAGCAAAGAAGAAAAGAAAACCTAACAGATAGCTGTTTTTCCTAGGAAACAATTAGCACAAAAGCAATTAGTATTTCAGCCAGTCTCTGAAACCATGAAGAGAGTAGATCATAGCCATACCAAGGGAAAACAGATCAGGTCTATCTATGTAGGAGGTTAGAAAGATGTGTAGGTCTACAATATCAGGATCAAATTGACTCAGGACAAACTTGTGACTCTAGAATCCTTTTTAATCATTATTTTAGATATTCCCAAACAAGAACTACCTTTTTTATAGCCTCTGTTTTACTTACTTTTGGTAGGACTAACACAAGTGTATATTTCAAGTTATACTACATTGCATTGTCTCTCCTAAATGTCCATATAGAACTGTGATTTGGTTATACTCTCCTACCAGGTGTTAAGACCAAGTTGGTCAAAATTGACTTTTTCCTATCTATTGTTAGAATCATCTGAGATTCCTTACAGATTACTCTTGGGAACATGAGAAGCCTCTTGGCTCTTTTAACCTTCAAGTCATGTCATCTCCCAGGATGGGTCAGGGTCTTGCTGACCACATGTGGCTTTCCATGGAAGCATCAGGGACATTTCCCTTTCAATGTCTCTTCCTTTTCCAAACTGTGCACTGGTTGGATTTCCTGTTCTCAAGGGTCCTCAGGTGACCCAGAGATGCAAGGAAGAGGGGTATCATTATTCTCTGGGTCCTGGCGGACCCTAAAGGCCAGGGCCAAAATATTGGCTCCTTTTCCTTGACCTTCTTATTTCCTTGACTTTGGTTTCCAAGTTTTGGTTTTAAGCATCCAGCAGGCCAGTTTCACCAGTCTTAAAGTGAGAGGAACAACAGATTAAGGGTGAAAGGATGGAAAAAAATCTATCACGCTCATGGCCAAAGAAAACAAGCCGGTGTCACTATACTTATATCCGACAAAGTAAATTTCAATCATAAATCAATCAAAAGAGATAAAGAAGGCCACTACCTAGTACTAAAAGGAACCCTTCAACAGGAAGAAATAACCATAGTTAATATTTACTCTCCAAACAACAGTGCACCCAATTACGTGAACAAATTACTTCACGACATCAAACCTCTCGT
>PVKS010003913.1:0-12014 GCA_004027875.1 Aplodontia rufa
GTGAACCCGGGCTTGGTGAGCAGAAATGGCTTCCCAGAGGCAGCTGTGTTTAAATTTAGCTAAACTGGGCACAGTGACGCTTGCCTCTGACCCCTGGGGCTTGAGAGGCTGAAGAATGGGGCTCACAAGTCTGAGGCCATCCTTGGAAGCTTAACAAGACCCTGTCTCAAAATAAAAAAGGAAATAAATAAAAATAAAAGGACACATGGTGTAGCTTCCTTCACCTTCAACTCTTTTTTTTTTTTTTTCTTTCCCATCCTCTTGAAATGACCCTGGAGGAACAGATGGAGGAAGAGAGCCAGGAGGCACCTTTAGCGCTGCCTTTTAAAACCATTCAGGTGCAGGGATTCAGGGTGGCACCCTGTCTCCGTGGAGGGTGCAGGATGACAGCATGCAGGGCACACGGTCTGGATCTCCCATTTCAAGGCTCCTTCTTCGGAAATACATTGATAACCAAAAAAGAACAGTCCAAGTGCGGGCCAAGTGTTTGCACTTGAATAGCTCAAACCAAGTGGGAATAAAGTACCCGAAACTCAAAGGATTCCGTACTTCAGATCTCTTCTCCCTTTGATCCTTTCCCAGCAGCCCTTCACAAGGACTTCTTTGCTCCTGAAGGAACTTTGGTCTTTGTTTCACCTTCTTTTTCCTCTCCTCTCACCTCCAGATTCCTAGGATTTCAAGAATTACAGAACTTTTGAGCTGTATATTTCTCCTTTTATAAGAAGGAGATAATGTGCTGGAATAGGAAGGACATGAATAGCAAGGTCAATAGCAAGGACAATAGTCCTAGAAAGGTAGCAATAACAGCAGCTGCAGTGGAAATAGGGCAGGATCCCAGCTTGTTGAGCTCCCTGTGGCTGGGAATATTCTAGTCATTTTATACACATTTTTTAAAATTCTGTCATAAGCTCTACTATTATCATATCCTCAACTTCCAGAAGAGCAAAGCAAGGGAACAGAAAGGTTAAATAATGTAAACAGCGTTACTCAGCGAGAACAGGAGATCCCGGGAGGGCTGAGCCCCACAGCCATGGCTGCCCCAGTGACGTTAACAGAAACTTGGTGCAATCTTTGCCTTGCTTCCTGTTCCTGTGACTCCTAGAGTGCTGCTTCACTGCTCTGTATTCCAATGTCCTCATCTACAAAGGGAGGGGCAGTGCAGGGCGGCGGCCAGGGTGATCCCAGGTTCCTGGTGCTCTGTATGCTAAGTGCCCAGCTTCATGCCTACCCTAGAGTTGAGTTCCCTCCAATGTAGCTGCAATTATCATTTTATAATAACAGATGAAGAATGCATTGCAAAGCTGCTATTCCTAAGACAGCACTTGTCCCCCAGATTGTCTGACATGACCCTTTCAGGTCATGGCTGCCAGGTAGGTCTGGAATACACTCTACTCTCTTGCAGTCCAGATTTTTTTTACCTCTGGAAGCAAAATAGGCGGTTGACTAGGTCCATGCTCGTCTGCTCTAGGGGTATCTTTGAAGCAGTTAGGTGTCCCTTGTAAAGTCTGAGACTGTCTGCTGAGGATTCTGGTGGAATCAGAGTGACCATTGAGGGTTGAGTGCAGCTCAGTGGTAGAGCCCTTGCCTAGCATGCTCAAAGGTCTCATCCTATCCCTAGCACCACAGAAACAAACAAGAACAAAATATCAGGAAATTTTCATTTTGTCTTCTGATTGTCAGATAATCTGAGGAGCAAGTGGTATTTTAGAAAGTAAAGTACCATTTCCTGTTCCAGTCTTGGTTTGACTTTTTCCTAGGCTGTAGCCTTGGTCTTTACTGAAACCTTCTGTTCATCAGGCTTCTCAGCAGCAGAATGAGAGAACAGAAGCTCCTCTAGCACAGGACTGTTCTGAGTAACAAATGAGTTAATATGTGTGCAACACACTTAATGCACAATGAGAACTATTTATATCCGTGTAGTTGGACACAAGCTGCGATTTGCTCGCTCATCTGTCCCTTTACGTCTGTTTGCTGATGAGCCCATTTATTCTCTCTATTCAGTAGGGGGCCTTTACTGTTTTTATGAAGTCATTACTAAACTGTTTTCATATTCAAACTGTTCTAAGAGGTGTGAGAAGTGATTTTTCCGCACTCACAATCCAGTGAGATCTTGCTCCCAGCCAAGTCCCTTCCCTGCAAGGGACTTTGGGAAGAGGGTTCCAGAGCTTCTCACCACGTCAACCCAGTTCCTGCCCAATGTCGCCTTTCTTGCTCCAATTCAAGCCCATCCTGATATGAATGAATATGAAATGCCATGCAAAAAAGAATAAATACAGCTGATTTCCTAACCCATTAGAAGTTTCCAAGTAGGAAAGCTAACGGTCATTGTTTCTCAGTTCAGGGTGTTTATGTGTGAGTGAAATATGATTGGGTTTTTTTTTTTCCCCCTAGGATGTTTGGAACTACTCAGGATTAGGACATCTTCTTTCGTGGTCACTGAGTATATTTAATAGGTGGCATAAAGAATTTGTACATTTTGAGTTTCCTCAAAGGTCACTTTTGTGGAATTGGGTTCAAATGCAAAATGAGGAGCTGACCTTTTGTTAGGGTTGCTAAATAGAATACACGTCAGCCATATGATAGTTGATAAATGCACTAATAATTATTATTCACAGAAATTCAAATTGAAATGGGTGTTCTGCTTTATTTGCTAAAGCTGGCAACCCCACATCTATGAGCTCTAAATCCATGCATCAGCCATGTTGGAAACAGAAAGCATCTGGTAATTGTCCAGTCTTCACGCAGAGAGAAGTGTACCACGAAAGACTAAGTTTTCCTTTGGAGTAATGATCACTTTGAGCTACAAATTTATCTTTGCCTTCTTCTTCCTTATCCCTCCACTCTGCAGTCTTTGTATTTGGAAGTTAGAATTATTGCCTGAGTCCTCTCACAATTCTCAGCGTAGTGTCTTTATATTTCTAGTTCCTCTACATACCTCTCCCTCACAGATATTCTCCATGGGAACATCTCTCTATTTGCATAATGGATGTTGATACCAAGCCATCATAGACCTAATTACATAATAAAAGTCAGTGGAAAATGGTATTGATATACAGAACTTATTTTCAGGAAAACAAACAAAAGTACATCCTTTCCCCACAAGCTGGAAAGAGATACTTATTACTTGATAATATCATCGAGGAATGAATTCTGTACCAGGATTTACTACGCAATTAGTTTAATGATGATCCTTATCATGTAGTGGTGGTTAGATTTCTGCAGCATGGATCCAAAACCATGTCTGAATCTTTTATTTCAAACGTATTCTCTTTGTCACAGAGTCCTGAGCAAGCTCTAGGAGATAGTTCAGGACTCTGCTAGGTGGGATTCTCACAATTAAAGCTGAAGATCTCAGTCCCCTGACAGCGCATCTTAACCATCTGCTCTCCAGCCTGGGCCACACAATTCTTCTACCTCTTATTTGAACAAATGAAGAAAAAGCTGTTTAATAATATAAAGGGCCACCTCTTAAAATAGAAAATTTAATTCCTGGGAGGCCGAAAGGGAGAAGCTGGCTGATCTGACATTTGAGGGATGTGGAAGAGATTTGGTCATTGACTGTGAGTTTCTCTTGGTTTTTGTTAAGAGGCCCTTTATTACCAAGGCTGTAGGAATCCTGTATTTTATATAACTTTGTTCATGACAAGATCACTAAGATTGCATAAAAAAGTAAACCTTTGTGCAGGAACCATAAAGGAAAATAATAAGTTTGCGTTTTTACAAACCAAAATCTTCTCTGTATGGCAAACTCATATGAAGTAAATTAAGTGAAAGAAAAATAACAAACCAGGAAGAGATATTTGCAATATGAATCATAAAGCAGATTTCCTTAATTTATAAAGAACCCACAGAAAAGAATGAGAAAAGATAAACAACCTAATAGAATAAAGGGCAAAGGATATGAAAAACAGTTCAGAAAGGAATGCAAATGGCCAATAAACATATGAAAAGACGCTCAATTTCATCCATAATTAAAGAATTGCAAATCAGAAGCAACAGGGAGAAAGCTGTCAGACTAACAAATGAAAAGTTTGTTAATAACAGGAACCTGGGAGGTGTTTGGAAACACTATTATCCTCACACTGTGCTGGTGGGGCTACAAATGGTGACATGATTGTTTAGGATAATTTGGCAATATCAATCAAAATTATGTTGCTGATATTCTTTGGACCCAATAATTTTATTCCCTAGAGGAGGCTACAGTTCAGTTGAGCCGGAAGGACAGAGAGGTTAGTTATGTAGTAACTCGCTGGTGGAGGGGGAGCTAATGAATCTGGGCAGAGGGCTCTGCAGCCCCCCAGCTCGGAAGGGCAAAGCATTGCTAAGAGATGACTCAGGCTTGGCAATGTGGATGTGTAGGGTAGCACCCACAGCTACAGCAGAAGGCCACAGGCAGAAGTCATGTGTATAATTCATGTTTAACAAGTGCTTTTTTGGTAGTTTAGTAGTTGATAAATTTGGAGACAATTTCGAATAAGTGAATATATTTTGGAAGGGTATAGTTTTAGATACCTGGGGCAGTCACATCGTAGAGGATTTAGCAAAGACAAGAATTCCAAGGGACTTGTACTTCAGCATTACTAAATGCAGAAATATAGCTCTTGGTAGTCCTTGTCCATGCAAAGCTCAGCCAGTGGGATGTCCCTGGAGACACTAGGTGACCATTCCCATACTCTAGCCCTCCCAGGCAGCTCAGGGGTGATCTAGAGAAGTGGCCTGACCTGGCTGATGTGAGAATCACCTGAGTGACTGTTCTGTTCTGCCCCAACACAGATCTCCTGGCACCACCCCAGACCTTTGAATCAGAAGCAATCTGGGCAGAACTTGGAAACGGTATTTTTAAAGTTCCACAAGTGAGCAGTAATGCAGATGCCCAAGCCTGTGGGCCTCACCTTTTGTCAGAGTTTAGAACAATCATGGAATGGCCTTGATAACCTCTGTAAGAAAAATTCTTTCAACCACAGATTGCACCAAATGTTTTTTTTTTTTTAAGAGAGAAGGACAGTGAGAGAGAGAGAGAGGGAGAGAGAAAGAGAGAGAATTGAATTTTTTATTGAGTTTTTCAAATGGCTTTTGTTGCTCTGACACTTAGCTGTGTACAAGGGTGCTGGGGTTTGAACCCGTGTATTTGTGCATGCTGGGCAAGCGCTGTAACCCCCGAGCCTCTGCTCCAGCCCCACAAAATGGCCATTCTTAAGTGCAGAAACAGGTCATACACCTTCTGGGAGGAATCTACAGGAAGCCAAGTACAGACCCTCAACACATGGGGGCTTTGTCATGTGGGCTGCTGGCTCAGATGTCTACACCCTAGCACTACAGCTCTGCTTCCTACAAAGCCGGAACCAGCTATCGAGCAACTGGGTAGTCTGTTTCCTGGGCCTGAACTTTTCTTTCACATATATTAATGCTTTGGATAAAAGTTTCTTGATGTAAGCGGCCACCTGAATTACTTTTGTACATGTTTAGCAGAGTGATTGCTAGTTCGTTATTGAAACACAACATTCTTGCAGAGTTTGAGCTGCCCTGGATAAAAAGGACAATAGACCAGCCTGCCTCAAGGTTCTGCAGGTTCTGATCCCTCCAATAGGACAGCCCCTGCCCCCACATATGGAACCTGTCATTCATCACAGACAGGCGCTGCCTGATAGGGGCTGGATGATGGTGAAGAAAATTGGTTTACCTCTTGCCTCAGGGTCTAACAGGGTTCAGGGCCTCTGATCTGTGGAGCAGACTACTGAGGCTTCCTTAGCCATGCAGAGGGGACAAAGAAGTCCCCCTGTCATGAGGCTGATCCCACTTCCCTTCCTATTCTCCCCTCTTGAGGCCTTGCTGCCCCCAAGTCACCGGTTCACTGCCCAAGGTCAAATCACGGATCCTGTAACTGTGGGTTTTCACTTTCTCAGCAGAGTGCTGCTGAAGACAGTGGTACTGCCCTATTGGTGACAATCCAGGAGCTGGAAAGCTATACTTGGAGCCAAATCAGGCCCAGCCCTCTTAGCACCCTAAGAATGGTTTTTCACCTTTAAGATTCTTGGGGGACAAACCTGAAGCATAGTATTTCATGACATGTGAAAGTTACGTGGAATCCAGTTTCAGCGTCCATCAGCAAAGCTCTCTGGTAAACACAGCTACACCCGTGCTTTCCTGCGCTGTCTTTTCTATGACAGCCTCTGCTCTGGAAGGACAGCTTTGGACAGTCTTTCCAGAGTCTTATGGTGCTCACCGCCTTAAGTACTCAGTTTTTAATGCTTTATAGGAAACACTTGATGCTTCCTGGCTTTATATAATTTTTTTTCTTGCGGTGCTGGGGATCGAACCCAGGTCCTAGAAGCACTAGGCAAGTGCTCACCACCACACTACAGTCCCAGTCCCAGCCGTTCTGGTTTGCTGGTGCTTGTGCTAAAAAAAATGTTCAGATAAATTTAAAGCATTACGACTTTAATTTCTTTTGCAGTATTTTATAAGGCTTTCTATTTTGAAAGGCTCTGCTAACTCTTTTGCAGAATCTGATAGCTTTGGTGGTGTGGCTCTAGTTCTGTGACCATCTAGGAGGGACACAGTGATGCTGAGGCCAGGAGCCCCTGTTCTGTGAGCATTCGTGCTCCTGTGGGGTGGGAAAGCTGCTTGTGGACACGTGGACTTTTCTTTCTGCGGAGGCACCTGCACATACGCCGACACTGGCCAGAGTGAGGACCACCACCCTTTCTCACCCTCACAAGCAAGCAAGCAGGGATATAAATTTATAGGGACAGCCTTAAGTCTGTTTCAATATACACAGAAAATAAATTATTCAAGGCTCGGGCAGTGTAAGCTGCCTATGCCGCCCCTCTTGGCCGTTCTCACTGTACCACCGTGTCAGAGCACAGCTGAAAACCACAGCTCCAAGCAGCCGCTCTGGGACTGCCAGGGTGATTTGTGGCTGGCTTTATTTCATTCGGCCTCAAAGCCTGCAGCTTAGCCAGATGCCCACACTGAGAAAGCATCTTCAGTTGGGATTTGGGGTGCATACTTGAGATAGCTCCTTGGAGGGATAGCACTGGACTCCTGCCCCTGCCAGCTGCTTGTGAAAACAGACGTTGCCGTGTTTACTTGCACATTCACACTTTACTCCTATTTTGTAAAGGAACTCAGAGGAGAGGATTTCTGTTCATCTCCTGGGCCCCCTCTGCGTGCTTCTTCTTTTTCTGTGTCAAGAACAGTGCCCTGTCACAGCTGATGCCCTGGCACACAGCTGCGGGCAAGCATGGAGCGGAAGCGTCATTGTAGCTCACGTTTCCATGACGAAAGCACAGCGGGCTAAGCCCGGCACCCGTGCTCTGCACATCTGGGGAAGGTCTCCCCTCTTTGCTCCTCACAGCCTAGCAGGACTCCCAGGAGGTGGGGCATGTGCTGCAGGCTCTGGCATGAAGAAAAACCCCTCTAAGTGAGCGGGCTCACTGTCGTTCATCCCAGAGGTGCCTGGGTCACATGGCATGCATGCCTCAGTGTGCTCCTCCATCACACCTCTGGTAAGTTCAGCCACGCTGTGTGACCGTGCTTCCGTCAACCACAGTGTGCAAAACACCAGCGGTCCTGTGCGATGATCCTGGTGACATCGTAGCCATCTTAGCTTGTGTGAACACCCTCTGTGAGGTCTGCGCAAGGCTGAAATCCCCCTAACAACTCTTGGTTTAGGAGGTGACCCGTCACCACGTGACAGATGACTGCTTAACTTCCAGAATTGTGCTGACCCACTTAGGATGATGCCAGGCATGCAACTGGCATGTAATTGGCATGGCAAGAATACTAGAGGGTGCGGATATAACCCTGGTGCTCTAGCAAGGCAGGAAGCATGTGATTGACATCGGTTTAATTGGAAGAAAACAGTTCCTGGCGCAGGAACCTCTGTACTTATCCTTCCTTCTCACCTCTCTTTCCCCATCTTCGCTTTCATTCACTCATTCATCTTGCAAAGTTTTGACTTGTAGTGGGCTTTAGTATTTTGCAGATTTCCTGTAGCACCGATTGGTAATTTGAGAATCAAGGAACCTCAGTGGGGGACTTCCGGGATCTGCCTGTGCTCAAAACTGCATACAAATTTTTTAATATGTTTGCGTTCGTGCATTTTTCTAGGGACAGTGTCTACAGCTTTTTGTCAGAGCCTCAAAGAATTCAGTCACAAAAAGCATAAGAATCATTGTTCTAGGGAGCAGGCAGCTCACAGGGCTGGGGTCCGAGGGTGGTAAAAATTGCCAGCCTCTTCTTCCTAAAGATTCTGAGGAACCAAAATGCTTGCAGCTCAAATAAAACCACGAGTCACACATGGAGGCCGTTGCTCACAATTTCTTCTTTTTCTCTGATTAGACACTCCTTGCAAGTCTCAGGACACAGTGTCCCTGCTGCCAATGCCCTGCCTGAAGCAAGCCAGAGACCTGAAACTCATTTCGTCTGCTTGCTTTTTATGAGCAGGGGGCCAGGTCCAGATAATTACCTAATCCTCACTCTAAACGTAATTAGGGCTTGGGTTGGGGATGCATATTGGGAGTGAACACTTCAAAGGTGAGTTGTACCCCATGGAAGCAGGAGCTGATGCAGAGGCTCACTGGGGAGGACAAATTGCTTGGGGTGTCTATGGTGGCATCAGCCTGGAGCGTGGTCTTTGTGCACTGGGGCCACCCTTTGGATCCCCGAGAACACAGAAGTAACCAAGGCCTCACTACCAGCCTCGCCCAGGCCTCGTGCACCAGCCTTGCATTGTTTCTAGAACTCAAGGACGCAGATGACTGCATCTGCCCTGTCTTCCTGGCTCACACAATGCTTCTTTGCGCTCCTCAGGAGACCGATGGGGGCTTGGAAACTTCCAATCGGAAGAGGTTCTCTTTATTTCTTCCCCCTTCAGTTCTGAGTTTCACGAAAAAGAAGGGGAAAAAAGTATTGTTTCCTTCCTCCGCAAAGAAGAAAAAAAATTAAACTTGTATGACTGTTATAAATATTATATGTCCTGGGCACCAGCACCTGTGTATCTCTACCTTCAAGGAGACACAGGAGGTAACCCTTTGGCTGCCGTACCGGATTTCAGACAGAATACCTCCCTAGCGGTGAGATCACACCTAATGTTTTATTCGTATATTTCAGCAAGAAAAGTGATAAGAAGACATCAACTATGTTTATTTTGAAGATGTCAGAATGAATTGAAGATTATTTTCTATTTTGTAGCTTCTGGAATTAAGTTAATTTAAATTGTACTTGATTGAATTCTGATGGCTAACCACATATGTTTATCCATGTCTACATTTGTATCTATATTGTTATTACTAATCATTATTTTGGTTTTGGGTATTAAACCCACAGGCTCTTTAGCCCTAAGCCACAATCCCAGCCCCTTTTAAATTTTGAGACAAGGTATAACTAAGTTTCTTGGGGTCTTACTAGATTGCCAAAGCTAACCTGAAACTTGTGATCCTCCTGCCTCAGCCTCCCTCTGGGATTACAGGCATGCACCACCCCTCCCAGCCGTTTAATTTATATTTTGAAGGCTTTGTATTTACATGATGCTGCTTTCCATGTAAGATTTCTCTTTCCAAGTACTCATATCTGCCCCCTGCAATGAATTGCAAGTGCTTCTCTCACACTGTGTCTTTGATACTTCAGTGCTGTGGTTCTCAGATTTTCAGCAGAGTTACAGATTCAGCACAATAAAGTCACTGAACTATCAAAGAGGAGAAGTCAGGCACTCAACTTTGTGTAATCGCATGCAGACTCAGTAATTTTCAGGCAGACAAAGGATGTAAATAAAGTTTAGGGTGGAAAGCAGCTTCTCAAAGGATCATTAACTTAAACAGAGAGGGGTTCCCTAAAAGAAGGAATGAAAACCTATGTGAGACACTGAAATTCCTTTTAATGACCATCATCATAAGAAGGAAATGGGTTAGTGTCTCCCTTTCCCTCAAGAGGGAGGAAACAGTAAACTCAGAGTTTAGAAGATGCTGAACTGGCTGTATTCCCCGTGGTAGGTCCAAGCCAGACGCTGCCAAAGCTGATTGGCCAAGTTCTGATTGATCACGGACTTGCTAGCCAGAGTTCCATCCTGGAAATGAGATCTTGCATTGTTCCTCATGCAAGAAACAATGGTTTTTGTTCTTCTATGCCTCTTCCTTTGCCCCTCTGTCCCGGATTCCAGCTCTATGGTCACCAAGTCCAACCCGTGTAGCATCTTGCAAATGCCCCTAAGAGCACATAGCCCTTAATTATGGAATAGCCTCTCTGCCTCAGAGTGGAGACTTTTGCAGCTATTGTGATTATTTGCCTTTGCACAGGCTTATTCTTGTAGCTTTAGTGCCTCATCCAGTAAGGAGCATGTGACAACTCCTCATTCATTAGCTCTTTGTTGAATGAATAAATGAATTGGTAAGTAATATACTTTTCTGTAAAAGAGGAAGTGTGCTCCAGCCCAGAGGTGGGCATCTCTAGAGGCCTGGCCAGCCGGAGGCTGTTTGACCTTGGTTGACCTTCACAATGTCCCTCACCTTGGTTATATCATCTCTAAGATTTGGATAGTGCAAGAGACCTTGTGATTATCAAACAATACCTAGGAATCATTAATGAAAATAAATTGTCTGGTTGAAATGGAAAACTAATAAATGCTCCTGGAGGGAACTTACATTTAAGAGCTATAAGAGGAAATCTGAGATGGCTTTCTTACCACCTAATGGTAACTGTCCACTTGACTCAAGTGTACCATTTTCTGGACATTTGAAGAACGATTAAAACTACGATTGTATTCTAAATGTTTCTAGAACACAGTCAATGACAATTTATTTTGATATTTAGGGAAATGACCCCAGTATGACAAGCTGCTAAAGCATGATTTGTCTCTTCTGTCAATTTCTCATGTTTGAACTCTTAAACTGAAGGCTCTAATCAAACTTTGCTAATAGGATTGACATGTTTGTTTGTCTTGTTTCTCCTGAGGCTGAGGATTGTCCCTTGGTTTAGAGGGACCAACTTCAGTTCCCAAGATAATGAGAGCAGGTGCAAAAAATCCTAGCTCTTTTCAAGAGGCTCTTGGCATTTCCCTGAGGACTCCTGGCAGAAGCTGGGGTGGCAGTGTTAATACTACACACACTTGTGATAGAGTCCCCTGTGAGTTCGAGGGTGGGGACAGTGTGTTCTTCCTTTAGGATCGACATGGCCGATGGAAATTAGCCCAAGATCTAACTATTCTTAGACGTTTCCAACCGGACCCAGTCAGTTCCATTAGGCGCTGAATGATTTAGGAAAACGCGCACATAGAAGCCGTTATTTCTCCAGATGCATCGTGCTTCCTCTGCCACACAGACATGGCTGTATTGCAATAAGCATCTGTTTTTGTTTCTGTGCTCAGGAGCTGAGGAGCCACCTCTTCTACTCGCTGCACCGATCCTGGGTGGATGACTTATTTCCCGGATAGTGTAAATGAGACAACTGTGGTAGATTAAGGAATTTAACAAGAGGCAGGCATCTGGCATTGGGAGAACTAGGATTAGAGCCAGGCTGTACTGTACTCTTTCTTATCACTTTACATCTCCTGTGATGATTCCTCCGTGGAGAACTCGTAGGCTGTAGCATGTACGTATCTCTGATGCACTGACAACCTGACGTCATGAGAAAGTTTATGTAAAGGGAGTTGGGAGCCCAAACAGAGGGCTTCTGGGAAAGTTTGCCAGCCAGATCTTACGGAATCAGCTGGAAATTCCTGGGTTTGTTTTTACCCACGGCTCCCAGGCAAGCTCAGTCAAGGGTTGAAAATTGGAGAGCAGAAGGTCTCCAATTGTGACCTAGCGTCTCCTCCCAACACCCCAGCTTTGGGCACATCTCTGATTCTGCTCACATGGGACAGCCTGTCCATATCCCAGTTCATAATGAATCCCAGCTTTTTTCCCAGTAGCCTTGGGTCCTAAATTCCCATCTTTTCCTTGCCAGCACCAGGGTTTGTAGCTTCCTATAGTCAGGGTGCCCTCTGTGCCCTCTGTGTGGTTTCAGCGTGCCCAACATCT
>PVKS010003913.1:12114-53582 GCA_004027875.1 Aplodontia rufa
GGGGGGGGGGAGAATAGGACCAGAGGTCCTGAGTCGCGGCTGTGGTCCTGTTTGTTCATGACACTGACCCCGCAGATTCCGGGTGGAGAAAGTTACATTGTGTGAACGCCTCATTGAGATTCAGTCCACTCTGTGTTTTGAACACCTGAATAGGAAACATTGGAATCTAAGTTTCCTGGACAAGTAATTCAAGACATTATATTCTAAAAAAGCTTTCTGAGCTCTATGATAATCTAATACGGTAATGGTATTTACAGAGCAAAATGCCATTTGGGGCTTTTTTAGGAGAATGCAGTGATAGATTTCATCTGTCCCATGTGTGGGGGCAGCTGCTGTGGCCTCTCCCACTCCATCATTAGATGGGAAGTGACTCTTGTGAACAATTACAGCCCCCTCAGCTGCTTCTTACCTCCCTGCAGGTGATGAGAAGCACCCCCGCCATCAGCAGGGACTGGAACTGACTTGGTTTCCTCTTGTGGATCCAAAGAGGGGGCTTTTTTCTTTACAGCTTCCTCAGGAGGGTCAACTTGCCGTCCTTGCTCTACCCCTCTTGGTATCTGCCTCTCCTCTTCCTCCACAGAGAGATCCCCATGAGCCAGCCTCCCCAGGTCCCTGATGCAAAGTCACGAGCTGGCAGCCTGTGCACTTTGGAAAAGGCCCCCATGGACTCTGAAGAGCACCCCCTCACGGGACGGGGGTGGGGTTGCCCTGCTCGTTTTCCTTACCCTGAGAAGAACCCACACCTGTCTGCCACTGTCCCTGTTCACACTCATCTCCTTATCAGTACCCGGAAGCTTTGCTTTCAACTTAGAACTTAGACACAAAAAGGATTAGTAAAGTATAACAGTATTTATGTGTCACTTTAGCATCTGTGTGTTTGTGTGTGTGTGTGTGTGTTGACCTGAAATAGAAAAAGCCACAATAAAAGTCTGTAAAACTGGGGCTGGAGCAGTGGCTCAGTGGTTATGGTGCTTGCCCAGCATGTGCAAGGACCCGGGTTCAAACCCCAGCTCCATGTACGCAACAAAGTGTCAGAGCAACAAAAACCAGATGAAAAACAAAATAAAACTCACTCTTTCTTTCTGTCTTTGTCACTGTCCCTCTCTCTCTTAAAAAAAAAAAAAAGTCTACAAAAGCCCTGTGGCATGGGCTTGGAAGACTAAGGCAAGAGGATTGCAAGTTCAAAGCCAGCCTCAGCAACTGAACAAGGTACTGAGTAACTTAGCGAGACCCTATCTCAAAATAAAGAATAAAAAAGGGCTGGAGATGTGGCTTAGTGGTTAAGCACCACTGGATTCAATCCCTGATAACAACAACAACAACAACAAAAGTATAAAGTGGTGTACACGTTAACTCCCAACCCTTTCTTAGAAGTGAAAGTGCTGAGCTGTCTTCCTCTGTGGACCCTCTCTGGTACCTGATTCTTCCGCCCTCTAGTTCTGTCCACATCCTACCCAGGCTCACATCCCTCTGTCAATCCTGCCCTTGAAAGTCACACACATCATTTTCAGGTGTCAGGGTGGATGTGTTAACGGCACAGTTACCAGATTTCAGCAAGTGCAGCTGTTTGATGAATGGGGAGATTAAAGATTAAGTTTTCAGCATGAGGCGAAGCCAGACTTGAATCCTAGTTCTGCTACCAACCAGGCTGTGGTCCTTAGAAAAATCATCCTCTCAAGCATCACTTTCCTCATTTATTAACAACAAGTAAGCAAATGTGAATGACAGCAGCTCCTCAGATGATCATGAAAGTTAAATGAAGTCATAGCCCAATGCACCATGAGTGCGTGTGCTGAAATAGCAGGAGAGCCGCTGCTGGTGACATGCAGTGACACCAAGAAGCAGGCCTTTCCTCAGCCACTGGGCAGTTCCCCGGTGCTCCATGGCCCCCTGTGAGTGCTGCAGCTGACTTCTCCCTGCTGCAAGACATGGGCCCTTTCCATCAGCAGGTGTGGGAGGCTGATTAGGCGTCTGCCTGAATTTGGTGGGAGAGGGTATCTCAGGAGCCAGATCCAACTTGTTCAGGCATTGTTTATTTCATGGGGCTTTCCTTTGTCTATCGAGTTCCCGCATCCAGCTACTGGTGAACTGCTCCCTTTCTGCCTTGTGGAAGTCACTTCTGTAGGTGGAGCAGTTTCAAAAGCAGTAAGGACAGCAGGCTCCAACAGATTGAAGATCAAAGCCCTGTTCGTGCACTTGCATACCTTGTCACTTGGAATAATTTACTTATATCCTTATTTCTCGTTTCCTTTACATGACTCATAAAATGGTTCAGAAGCTAAAGTTTAGTGTAAAGAAATCCAGCCTGGTGCTATCACTTATGAGACGCTGAACTAGCATGATACTCTTCCTCAGTATAACTAGAGGCCATATGTGTTGCGTTGGAGAAGGTCCCTTCTCACCTGGGTATCCCGCATTTTTGTTAAGATGAAAATGGTTCATTCCGGTTCCAAACCATGTTAACCTCCATATCCTGAAAATTTGTGAGCTGATTCCCAGAGTCATCTATTCTCATTTGGTGACATTTTTTCCTGAACTCCATTTTGACCCAGGTCTAGCTTGGTACCTTAAACAGAGGATACACAGAGAGGAAATTTCCCTGAACGAATGAGAGTGCACTAATTAGTAGGGGGGTGACATCTCCCAATAGATTGTGATATTACTTGGTGTCTAAAACAATCCAAATTTGGTTTGCATATCCTTAAATCACCCTCTTTCTTACCACTACTATTCTTGACATTGAAAATACAGTTCTTGTCTTATTTAGCCTGCTATGACAGATTATCAGACACTGGGTGGGTAAACAATAGACTTTTATTTCTCACCTCTCTAAAGTCTGGGAAGTGTAAGATCAAGGTTCCAGCATACCTGGGTCTAGTGAGAGTCCACTTCCTGGCTTACAGAAATCCTCATGCAGCATCTTCACACGGCAGAGAGCAGAGAAGGAGCAAGGTTATCGAATCTCCTCTTATCAGGACACTAATCCCATCCGCTAAGGCTCCACCCCAGGACCTGACCACCTCTGATGGTCTTACCTCCTAATAGGATCGCACTGGGGTTTGGGATTTCAAAATATGAATTTGAAATGGGTTTGAACAGAAGCATGTCAGTCCATGACAATTCTTAAAAAAATTGCATGGAATTGCATTAATGAACTCAAATTAATCCCCCTCTGAAGGAAAGCCAAATAATTTAAATATATACCAAAAAACCTTTCCTCTCACCTCAAATTTCACTGATTACAAAATTTTTAAAAAATATTCCGTTTTTTAAAGCATTTGGGGGTGAAGATGGAAAAGAGAAGGGAAGATGAATTCGATGCCAAATAAATTAGGAACTACATTTTGAAAGGGTGAAAGCAAAGTGCTTAAGGACAAAGTGACTGTAGCCAGAGCAAGGATATGAGTTAAAAACAAAAATCAGGACAACCGCCATTTTTATTCCTGGACCAATTTAGTAGTGACACCTGGAGTTTGGGCAATCCTTTGTTGACGCATTGGTTCATTCAAAACCAGGTAGATTCCACCTGTATTGTTGGAGGGTCAGGTCTAGGCTGGGTGCAACTCAGTGGTACCAAAAAAAAAAGTAGCAACTCCAGCCCGACCATGGTCTGATGGCCTCTTCCCTTATCCGTCTTCTGACAGCCTACAGGCTTGAAGGAAGCAGTTTCCAGGTTCATGGGGAAAGTTGGTTTCAGATTCCCTGGCTTAGTCATCACCTCTGCCTAAAGATTCTTGTCCTTTCTTAAAGTTACCTGCAGCATCCTCGCACGGCCCTCCTGCCTATTTGGCTGCTGGTAAACTGTTCAAGCCTTGGCACCTGGGCCTCTGTGTCAATAGGAGTGAGGATGGCAGAGCCAACCCTGGCACACGATTGTTTAAGTGCAGTCAGGAGAAATGTGCCAAGATGCTAGCCTGGCGTCCTGCACGTTGAGCGTACTCAGCCTTTCTGATTGTGTGTTCTGCAGCCCACCGGCAGTGTGTGGGGCATTGGCTTTGGCTGATAAAGGAACAGCTGCAGGAAAGAGGGGATTTGGGCTATTTTTCCATGAGGATCTAGTGAAAGAGGGCAGGGACACCCCATTGATGGCCACTCCCAATTGGGGGCATTCAGTACTGGAGAAACTGAGTTCTTCATATTGCAGTTAGCTTTCCTATGCCCTGCATATATATATATGAGCCTCATCCCCAGCCCTCTTTGGTTTTTATGTTGAGATAGGGGTTTCACTAATTTGCTTATTATCTTGCTAAGTTGCTGAGGCTGGCACTGAACTTGCGATCCTCCCGCCTCAGCCTCCTGAGCAGCTGGGATTACAGTCATGTGCCACTGCATCCAGTCCGTGTTTATATATTCTTGCTTGCTTTTACTGGGCTTGGTGATCACTTGGTGATTACTGGTTTGGTAATCTCACCATATCTGAATACTTCCAGATTCTTAGGCACATGGCAGCTTGATTGTGATATTAGGACAATAGTGAAAAAGTTTCTTATAAATTAACCACGATGTCCCAATATGAAGTCTACTGCCTTCCTCTGCTATTTATTTTTCACATGCATCACTTTATGTGGGGAGAATACGGTCCATGCAACAGATGAGGACATTGAGCCAGAGGGACTTTAAGCACCTTACCCACAGTCATATACTTAGCAAACTGTAGGGCTGTGTTTTCTGAGTCCCAGTCTAAAGTTTTTGCCCCGTACAGCTTAAAAAGAAATTGAGAGATGTAAGGGATGTTTGAGGTAATTAATCCCTCTAACTCCCTGATTTTAGGGAAGTAGAAACAAAGGCCTATTGGAGTTAAAATGAGGCAAGAGGGGATCACATCCTCTGTACTGACAGAGCCAGAATTAGAATCTGGTCTCCCAGGTCACAAACTCTGTTCATTAACAGTTGGTAAATATCCTCTCCTTTTATTATCTGTTTATAATACAAATGATATTTATTTTACATAGAAAGTTTCAAACAAAACTGGAAGATTGAGCTTCTAACCAAAAGAGGAAAACTGAGGCCTCCTCTGTCATCATGTACGATCAAATTTTCCACTCTGGATTGTCTGCCATCTTGTCTCTAGTTAAAGAATCAGTAAACTACAGCTGGTGCGATAAACCCAACCTACTACACTCTTATCAATAAAGTTTTATTGGAATTCAGCCATGCCCATTCACTGTCACACCATAGATGACTGCTGTCTCTTTCTTATTACAAAGACAAAGTATAGTAGTTGTATAGCAGGGACAATAGGGGTCATTACTATCTGGCCATTTATTAAGTATTCCAAACCCTGCGTTAGTTGATGATGATTTGTGTTGACCTACATTTTTGAATCTGTACTTTTCCCTAAATGATTTTCGTTTGTTCTTGACCCTGTCCTCTCACACATGATAATGTGTGGTAGAAATGGAACCAAATCCGAAAGCCAAAGATCCAAACGTTTCCGCTGGGCTGAAATCTGAATATACTAAATCTTTGCCTTCTAGAGAAAATTAAAAGCAAGGTTCAGCTATCCAGATAATAACGCACCACTTTTTCAAAGTATTTCCCCCCACAAAACAAGAAATATAGCTCTGTCAGCAGCTCAGTAAGCCAAGATATGATGAATGGGCAATCAAGGCGCATACACATATTTTGTAGAATATTCTTGATGATTTGAAGTCTACCTAAAGCCAGCCATTCTTCATGTGTTAGTTCTTATTACAATTGGGCAGAAATGGCTGCAGTTGGGTTTTCTTCTCCTGGAGTCATCTGGCTTGTGTCTCTGCTTGTGCACATCGAACACAAAGAGGCACACAGAGCAAAACGCACCCTTGCTTCAGCTGAATTTCACTTGCTTTTAGCCATGATGCATGCTGTTTTGTTTGGCATACGCATGTCACATAATCAAAGCCAGATGAAGCAGAAATGTACTTGCTAATATAAAAATTGCCATAGAAAATAGAAAGTTTGTGTCTGCAAGAAGCACGTCCCATTAACTGTGATAGACCTGCTCATTGTCCTCCAACGATTGAGTCCCATTTTCCATAGAGGACAAGAACCTCCTGCGTTCCCACTTGTATCGAAGCAAGGTCTTATGACCCTCTGCTGCCAACAGAACCGGAGGGAGTGAAGTGTGTGCTTCCCAGCTGCGGGTTCACAAACAAGTGTGCTTCACTATGACCCCATCCAGATGGATGAGAGGAGTTAGAGGATCCAAGGTGACAGGGCCACAAGAGGGAAGTAACTGGGTTCCTGAATCTTTGTATTGTAGGCTGCCTACGGGACCTTCCCATCAGAGCAAATCAGCAAAAAGTTTCAGTTGTGCTATACCACTAAGGCTCGGGGTTTTATCTGTGGAAGCATCTAACTTGTTCTGCTGATCATAATTGTTCTTGTTTTTATTACTGGCACCTTCCTTAGGTGAAAATTTTCTGGTAGCAATGGTGCTCACCCCTAGAAGTTTGCCCTCCTCTGGAATGATGTTTTCTACATTTCTGAGGTGTCATCTTATGTTAATTATGGTCTTTAGAGAGACATGATTCCAGAGCTGGAAGTTGTTTGGAGATTACAATCCAAACAATGTTGTGTACAGATCAGGATACTGTGGTTTATCAATGATATCAAGAGACTTCCATCCGGTCCTGATGCTAATCAGTGGTGGCACCAACTCCAAAATTCAGGTGCCTTGATCCCGCATTGCTGCTTTCTGGCTTCACCATGGTTTCCATTTCTGGTGGTTTACAGTTAGTCCTGGGTTGGACAACCGTAACATCAGTCATAAGGCAGGAAGTGGGCCAGCACGACATCTTCCCGCTGTACACTTATCTCTTGGAATTTTCCAAGCAGGAATGCATTTGGAGATAAGTACAGTTGTTGGTTTTGTAATGAATTATTTAAAGCGACCTATTGCTATTGTCTGGATTCCATAAACATTCACTTAAGTTCACCTCTCATTTATCTTTGGGAGAGAGAGTTCTCAGTGGGGTGAGTTTATCTGGCTGAAAAACTGCATTAATGTAATTTACTAGAGAGCTTTGTAAATAAGAAAGAAGGGATCTCCATGAAGGGACATGTCCTAGACTCAGATGGTCTATTTACCATGTACATCAAAAAGAAACTGGAATGAGCTATATTATCTTAGGGGATGTTGTTAGAGGCTCAGAATGGGAGTCCCAAGAGCTGGAACCGGTTTTCATCTTGATTCTGAGCAAGTGCTGAAATAAAGCATGGCACTGTGGCCAGCCTAAGGTGGGGCCTTTGCTATTGAGTGGCCAGGTTGGAGGACTCTGCCTCGTGTCCATCTGCCAAGTGAGCTCCTCGTTCTGATCCTCAGAACCAGACCGAGAAGCTTCAGCGTGGCAGGTCTCTTCCTGCAGGGGTGAATGTGGTCCCCCAGGGAATCTTCCCAGAGGAGAGAGGGAGATGATGGGCTGAGCATATCAGGGTCTTCAATTAGTTGAGCTGCTGTCCTAGGAAGGAGACTTAAGGAGCAGGGAAGCAGCACTACTAGCAACCTGGTGGGTAGTCCAGAGGACAATTGGGCATCTACCAATGCTTGCCAGTATTCGAAGTGCTCAACTATAATGCATGGGTTATCTCCCTGACCTTTCAATAGTCGCTGAGAAGGCGTAGCTTTCAGATGGTGAGTAAGGGAGGAGATGACCAGCAGTGCCCTGTCCATCCCTCCTCCCGATGGATGGCCTGACTGCAGCTCCCCCTCTCTTACCCTTGTGCTCAGAGTGGTGAAGCAGACTCTCTTCAGACCTGGCAGAACCTAAATTGAAATCTTTTTATTTTGTCTTCCTACCTTTTGACCTGTTTCTAATTGTCTTATTTTTTTAACTAACAGATTAAAACTGTGACAATATGAGAACATGCACTTTTTACTTATTTAAGACTCAAAGCCATCAATTTTACACAACTCTCTCCTCTCTGTCTATATAAAGTAAACATGGCAGTGAGCAATGCTGAAAGTGACATAATTTTTTAAAAGGTACATACTCTACTAGAAAATCAGTCAGTTCTGGGTATTACTGCGAGTTTGTATTAATAGGCATGCATCTCCTATGCTTTTTCATGGTTTAACTTAATGCCTCTAAACGTAGAAGAGAATTTGCCAGCTTTCAAGTTTATGAAACTGGGATGTACACATTTTGTTAAAATGAGAAATTGAGTGCATTTTAATAATGTGCATTATTAAAATGAAATTCTCATTTTATGTTTTTTAAAGAAAGAGAATCAATTTTATTAATTTTTCATCTGACTTTTGTTTTTCCTCCACTTACTTGTGTATGTGGTGCTGGGGTTTGAACCATGTCTTTGTGCATGCCGCGTAAGCGCTCAACCGATGATCCCCTGCTCCAGCCCCTACTACAAAGAAATTCTTGAATTAGTTTTTATTGCTGTGTAACAAATTATAACAAATCCAACGCTTTACTGTAACACCCATCCACTAGCTCAGTTTTGCAAGTGGAAATCCCAGCTGGGCTAGATTGTGTCCTTGCTTTAGGATTTCTCAAGGCCCAAATCAAATCGTGGCAGCAGCCAGTTCAGGGTCTTCTCTGGAGGTTCCGGGGAATAATTCACTTTCAAGCCCACTCAGATTGTTAGAACAGTCCAAATCCTCCATTGTCTTGCTGGCTGTTGGCCAGGGTCACCTCTCACTTCCTAGAGGTCACGCACATGCCCTGTACATCAGATGGGAACAACCTCTTTCAGATGGAATCCCTCTCACGCTTTATATGTCTTGGACTTCTACAAGCTAGAGAAAACTCTCTGCGCTTATGGGCCTTGAGTGATTGGTCCTTTAAATTACCCACTTTGATAAACTTCATATCTTCAGGCTGGCTGATTTTGGATGCTAAATACATGTATAGAATCCATCTGCAGTGGAACTCAAAATCTTATCATATTGAAATACCAGGGACCGGGAATCTTGGGGCGTCCTCTTATAGTTGTGCCTTTCACTGTCCTATTTTCTTTTGACCTAATCTTGAATATATTATTTAATTGAGTTATGTGTGGCTATCTTTGCTTTTCTTTGCCTGTATAAAAGTTAAGGACCATTGATCCTACAGTAAGATAAGAGAATGCAGACAGGATGGGTGTAGGCGCATTCCGTATTTTTGGTTTCATTTGCATCTATCCTTTTCCCGATTCTTTGTCTGCTGTCAGTGTCTGAAACTGTGGATCAGAAATGCCCTGGAGGAGGCCAGGCCAGGCCGCTGATCCAGGCTTCAGTGCTTGACACAGCCTTTCAGATTCTCAGTTTCCTCATCTATAAACTACAGTCATTGTCTTCTAGGTGCTCTCTGCCATCAGCAAATGAGATAAGGAAGTCCTCAGTGCAGCTCCCCATGCACTGTAAGGGCCCTGCAAATGGTGATTCTTATTATAGCTTGTAGAGTAAGTTTTAAGTAGGTAAGTTCTGACCTGCATCCCAGAGGTGTCTGGAAGTGCGTCTGGGAAAGCGAGATAAGACAGGGGCTGGTGGCGCCTCCCTGCTTCCTTCAGTGAGCCCAGGGGAGGGCACATTCGTCAATCTGGGCAATTTAAGAGGGTGACAAGACACAGAAATGTCCTCACAATTCTGAAGGCTGCCAAGTCCTCCATCACAGTGCTGGTCTATTTGGTCCCGAGGACAGTCCTCTTCTGACTCTAAGGACACCTGGCTGAAACCTCACCAAAAGAGAGAGATTATCTCTTTTCTGTCTCTTTTTAAAAGGGCACTAACTCCATTCACCCTCCTGACCCAATCAAGTTCCTGAGGCCCCACCACCAATTACCAGCACATAAGGATTAGGACTTCAGCATGTGAACTTGGGGACATACAAACACTCCATCAGATGATAGTTATAGATAGACAGATGATAGACATAGATAGATAGATAGATGACAGATAGATGATATAGATAGATGATAGATGATGGATGATGTAGATAGATTATAGCCAGATGATAAATACAGATGATAGAGAGACAATAGATGATAGGTAGATAGATGGTTAGATAGATAGATGATAGATAGATAGATATAGATATAGATATAGATATAGATATATAGATAGATGATAGATAGGTGTTAGATAGATAAGGAGAGTTTTGAGATGAAAGATCCAGTCTTTTCTGTATGAAGACAAAGATAAGTGAGACTCGCCCATGTCCTCTCTCCCTGCCGAGGCTCTCCCTGGGCCAGGTTGCCAGCAGGTGTTCCTGAAAAGGTGTGCCTGCCACACCTTTAGCTCATTCACATCTCTAGAGCCCTTCATGTCTCTCCCCACCTCTCCTCTCCCCATTTCCTTCCCTGACCACCCCACTCAGAGCCTCATCATGATCATCGGTAGCTGCGGCATGTCATAGTGAGAGTTGAAGGCAGCCCGTGGACATAGAAGCCCTGCCCTGGCCTCACAGCTCACGAGACTGGACATGTCACCTCACTTTGTCCATCTCAACAACCTCATCTTTGAAATGGATACATGAACAATATGTGACCTGCAGGGTCATCATGAGGAACAGATGAGTTAACATAGGCAAAGGATTAGTACTTGACTCATAGCAGATCCTTAACCAATGTAAGTGCTCATCGTCATTATTGTCACTCATTATCTTACTGACAATGTCGTTCTGTCCCTCAGGTGCCTTCTGTTCTTTCTTTCTTTCCTTGTTCTAGTTATCCCCTTTCTTTATTATGTGGTATAGTATCCAAAATCAAAAGGATCATTTATTCACAGCAATATCACTAAGATTATTTTATCTTTAATTACTATCCTCCAGTTCTTAACCATATGAATGAAAGTTGAAGGTTAAAAAATTACATTAGTACCATCTACATTCATACGAGGCATTGAGAAGATGCAGCCCATGTTTCCTGCCTGTTTAGTTGGTTTGTGTATGTGTGTTTTGCCTCTACAACCAAGCGGTCAGGGTAGAGACTTTGTTTTATGTTTCTTAGGTCCCCAGTGGTTGAGGTTTAGGAAAGTGTAATAAATAGCACCTTTCATCCCTACACCTGTTTGAAAATAAAAACTCAAGCAGTTGGAAATAAAACATTCTCTTTATAGAGGTGAAAATTCAGTTGGAAAACGGGGCTTTGGACCTGTGCAACAAGTGGGATTCCCCATACGGGACCCCAGAGAAGACCACTTACTCACCTTGCTGTGGGCAGAGCTAATAGGCCTCGCATCCCTGGTCAGGCCCTGCACATGGCAAGGAGGAGCAGAGAATGAGTCTTTCCTGCTGATACATCTACCCTGATGACAAGATAGACCAAGCTGGATGTTTTTAATAATTCCCCCAGAATTGATCAGTAACTTATCCCATGCTTCCTGGGACGGAGTGAGGAAGAGGCCCAGGAGAGGCTGTGAGTGTTAGCAGACTGCAGTCCACTCCACTTGGAAATCTGAAGCCCAGGGCCAGGTCCCCTGCATCCCTGAATCCCCACTAGTGCTTAAAAGTCCACTTCACACACCGCATGACAGGAATGCACTCGGCCTGGGCAACTGATGGGCAAATGGGAGTAAGAATAGCTAAAACCCAATATGTTTCGTTTATTTTACGTCAATTATACTTCAGTACAGCTGTTCCAAAAAGAAACAAATTCACCAGCAGACCTAGCACGGAACAATTGTTCAGCAAATGCTAGCTCTCAAGTTGGCCTTACTGTGCTGTGAGGAAGATAAATCCTACCACACTTCATCCCCAAATGTGCCTACAGGTCTACACAGTGAAGAGGCAGCTGGCTGTGCCTGCCCGCGTCATTGCCTGGTGGGGTTGCACAATCTGTCCTTGATCCTCCTAGTTTGAGACTGATCTTTGAAATCACTTTACTTTTTCTGTTCCCTGCTGGTTCTAGTATGATAAGAGCTTCCTCCCAAATGGACATTTCTAGTATTTTCCATAATCAAGTTTTAGGTGCTTTGGGGAATGACTATCCGCATCTTTGGGGTACCTCCTAGATCCCTCATTGTCAATTTTGCAGAGATTCCTACTGTAATTCAGACATTCCAAATACAGCAAAAATATGTCCTGCTGTTTCCCAGTGTTTCCATAATAGACTAATAAACAGGAATTGGATCTGATCTGCGGGTTGTATGAAATGGAAGCACATGTCCCGGTTTGGCTGCCTGGTTCCCGTTTATCTCCATTTTCCTGGCAGGCCATCTGGTTTAGCATTTGTCGGAACAAAAGCCTCCTGGTTTGGACAATAAATTTTCTGAGTACCTTAATTATTTGGAAAATAATACGTATTCTGGAGCTACACAGATTCAAACAGAACATCAGGTTAGTAAGCTATCAGATCCTTGCCCAAGGAGGTGTCTTGTCCCACGTGAGACCCACAGAGCCTCTGAGGCTCTGACTGCAATCCTGTTCTTCTCCTTGAGGACATCGCTTAGCCCTGGAGATCTTTCCTGCCACCATCCAGTCACCCCATTTGTCCTGTGTAGTGCTTACCCACGTAGTTCAGAGCCTCTCCCTAGCTGCTTTGTTGGTTCTGAGCAGCTTTATCTGTTAACATGTTTTGTGCAAATATGCTTGTTTTAATTTACTCAGATTGGTTCAGAAGATTCATGACAGCGTTGATAAAAAGCTCAGTTTCTCTTCCGGGCTTCAGGCCACCCTTGAATCCTGTTCACCCTTCTGTTATTCATCCCTCCACACCCCCATGGCAATTTTTCTCTGGCACTTGATGTCTCTGTAGGTGCCTCATGTGTTGTCATAGGCAATCTTTACCACAGCCGCATCACATAAGTACTATCCTGTCACCACTATATATGAAACCGAGTCTCAGAGGCTAAAGAATACCTTTGGCTGGGCGTGGTGGTGCACACTTATACTCCCAGGTGCTTTGGAGGCTGGGGCAGGAGGATTTCAAATTCAAAGCCAGCCTCAGCAACTTAGTGAGGCCATGTGTAACTTAGCCAGACCTTGTCTCAAAATAAAAGTAAAAATGGCTGGGGATGTTGCTCAGTGGTTAAGTACTCCTGAGTTAAACCCCTGATTAAAATAAATAAATAAAATAAAATATAAGGAAAGCCTTCAGACTCACTGCTGCTAAGTGAGGGGCCAAGAATCAAATCTGAACTTGTCTGATTCCAAGACTGAAAGGCCGGGCCTCTGTTCTGGGTCACTATCCGTTATATAGCTCTTCCTACCTGTGCCCTGTGCCCTACCCTTCTGTCTGTGAAAATCTTTCTAACCTTCAAGCCCTAAGCATGCGCTCTAACATTCTCATGCATCCTTCCTTGTCTTGGCTATCATTTTCCTCTTTTCTTTCTGGTATTCCTACAGTATTTATAGCATAGACAATACATATGTTTTTTAATCAAGCATCATGTCTTCTTTTGGTGCTGGGGATTGAACACGCGAAGCACTCTATCTCTGAGCTACACCCTACCCCATGTTGTTCCTCATTATCCTTGAAATGCTTCTTCTTCCTGGTTGTACATTTCCTCAGGGTAAAGATGACTTCTTACAGTTACTTGTATCTCTGGACTTAGTGCTGTGCTGTGTGCGGCACGGGTGGTTAATAGATCTCCCTTTCTGCCTAAGTCCCCAGCTGATGTGCGGCGCATGGAGCAGGAGTTCCAGAGCAGATGCTCAAACCCAGGCTGGGTGGCTAGTGTGTGCTGGGCTCAGCCAGGGGCTTTCTCTGCGCACACCTCAGAGCTTCACAGTCGCACACTATGGCGTAGGGCTCGCATTGGCTCACTTCTGCATTTAGTTTTGTCTTACTCTTTTTTCCATCCACAGCTTCCAGATTTTTCACTATGCTCTTGAACAATGAGTTGGGAATACACTCCAGGAGAGTGTGGAGTAGAGTTAGCAACAAGGAGCAAAAGGGATTTGGATTCAGTTGGAGGTGATTTAACATCACACACACGCACACTCGAGCCCACGCCCCCACAAGGGTAATTGAGTGTGCCAGGTATTCCGGCATGGTGCTACTCACTTATAAACCACTTTTTCTCCGTTTTCTCCTAGTGGAAGTTTCCATATGAGTATGAATACTGTTCTTTTAAAAAATATTTATAAAAGACAAGTTTCCAATGCACCAAAAATCCCTTTTTTGTATGACAAGCATTTTGAATGAATGAAACAAAATGGATACTTGTATTTTAGTAAAATTCTATATAATCTTATCATACAGAAATAGGGGAGCCCTTGCATGAATCCATCAACTGCAGAGTTGGTTTATTTTTACACTTTAACATATTGGCTTGGATTGTTGCTATGGGGAAAGATACACAGGTGCTATATTGGTGGCTCATTACAGCTAATGTTTTTAAATGTTAAACATATGTTGCATGAGCACTATGAATACATTAAGGCACGAATAGTGCTAAAGGCACAAGTGACTTTAGGATTAAAGTCAATATAATAAGCACTAAAATATGTAATTTTACTCATCCTGCTTGTTTTTGCATCTGGTTGAAAGGCTTCTTTGATTGTGCTTTATTTATTTGTGTGTATGTGGTGCTGGGGATCGAACCCAGGGCCCCACACGTGCCACGCAAGTGCTCTACCACTGGGCCACCTCTCCAGTCCTGGATCCTTTCATTGTGGCCTCCTTGGTTCTGTGATAATCTACGTTCCTGCCTCTCCCATGAGACCACAAGTTCTGTGACATCAGAGGGAGGCCACATTTTCTTTTTCCCTCTCCTTTCCTTTTTCTCCTACAAAAATGGCCCACACAGAATGATCGTAGTGACTCAGTTGAGCCGCTGCGTCCGCGCGAGAAGTGCACCTGTGTAATCTTTTGTGTTTTGATGCATATCGAAGCTGCACAGAGTACTTATCGGGTCATAAAATGAAAAGTGCACGTGTGATAGTTGTGTAAAATCAAACACAGGCCTGCATATAGAACTGGAAATCGGAACAGGTGGGGGAGACTGTCGGGGACGCCAGTCGCACTGTAGTTACGGAAGCTAAAGCCATCGGGTGAAGAGTGCTCGTGAACCTATAATTCATATCAAAATAAAAGCATTTTAAAATGTGAGTGCATCCGAGGTACTAAGGAGGTGAAGTTACAATGATTTGAATGGAGCACACAAGTTGAAAATTTGAATATCTCATTGTTTGCTGAGCTTCTGTGTACATAAACATAAGAGCAGGAGATTCGTTTCGGGGTTGCTAGATAATAAAGCAGATAATTAGGTATCACAGTGCTGGATAGAACCAGAAACACTTAGCATTGACGTGGAGTTCACCAAAGGAGAGAAGGCACATGGGCACGTGTGTGTGTCTGCACACACACCCACACACACACCCATGCGTGAATGCTGTCAACAAGTGAGATTTTCTTTCTTTAGTTTTGTCCCTAAAATTGACAACAGCAAGCGCTCATTGAGTACCTCCTGGGTGCCGGGTACCATGCAATTACAGATCTCAATCCATGTAACAGAAAACGCAAGAATCAGGGTGCGATAGATCAGGGCGCAAATCACAGCTGGCCAGTTGTCTGGTCCACCTGCTTGGAGGCAGTTGTATGGCTTCTGTTTTCTTAGCCATCAAATAGAGGTGATCGATAATCCTTACCTTTCAACACTACAGCACTCGGACATAAACTGGCAGTAAGCGCTCACCCTAGCCCCTCAGAGGCCATCTCAACTGGCGCGCCTGAATCCTGGCCGGGAAGAGCTGGGCAGCCCCACCTGGCCCCTGCAGCTCTTCTCTCCTCTCCCCGTAGACACAGAGCCTTCTCCTGTGCTACCTACACCTTCGGCAGCAGATGCCAGCAGAAACTGCAGCCAGCTCTGGGATTCGGAACCAGATGCCTGTGATGGATTATTACAATTTCCTATCATGTAATTGCTTTTCTGTTTGACCAAAGGTACCTCGTTTAATCTATTTCTAATTTGTTTTAAACCGTTAATTCCAGAAATGCATAAAATGTGAAATATTCTTAGGGAGCTCTTTCCAACTTCCTTCCCCAGCGTAGCTCCAGTTGAGTTAATGTTTGGGAAAGCGCTTGATAAACAGTAAAGCGATGCACAAATGTGAGTCGTTACTGTGATTATTATTATTATTGATCTTTGCTCTAATTGCCCCGCAGGCTCTCTGCATTCTGGGCACACAAACATCCCACAGGATGGAGTGAGGCTTGTGTAGTGGAGAAGAAGTGAAAGGAGGGAGAAATGCTCTCATCTTCACATGTGCATCTCCCCTCCTTTTCAGCAAGAACCTCTCAACACGGTAGCGTGTGCTTTCTCAACCCTGGCACTATTAGGCTTTTTCTCTTGGGTGGGGTTACTGTCATGTGCATTGGACATGTTTAGCATTGGTGTCACGAAACATCCCACTATACGCCAGGAGCATCCCACCCGGTATGGCAACCAAAAATGTCTCTAGACATTGCCAAATGCTCCCTTGCAGGAAAGCTTCACCCCAGGAGTTATTAAACTATAACAGCAGCAAAGGGAAAGAAATGAGAAAAGCTTAAGAAGGGACCACAGGCCCTCAGTGAAAATCCAACAGTGCCTGGAAGCCAACAGAAAAATTTTCAGGAATGGTTAAAATACACTCAGACAGAGGACATGCAGGAAACTTCGTGAGAGGACCCACGCCTTCTGCCCACTGACCCAGGTCCAAGGTCACGGGTCAGGGCAACAGCATCAACCTTGGGTTTGGATAATCATTCATTCACTCAGCAACTACTTGCTAAGTACACACAAGTGTTTCCCACGTGGTCTCAATGACATCTGTGTGTGCTGGTAGCCCAGGGGTCTGGAGACCTCCAAAGGGAACAAATCATGTGATCATACAACCAGATCACATCAAGTAAAAATGTTGTATTTCTGAATTTTAAGCAAAGCTATTTCTCATGAAACAGATTCATGCTTTTTTCCTGGAAAAAGAAAAAAAAAAGAAAGGCAATTATTATCCTTCTTCACAGTTATAAATCCCCTGGTCACAAGCCAGAATCTTCAATAGTGAGTCCAGGACAGAAGTAGGAAGGTGGGAGTGGGGGGTGGAGGGAAGGAGGAAGGAAGAGGCGAGGGCAGAAGGAAGAAGCCGTTCCTTTCTTCCCTGGAAGGAATGTTCCCACTCTGTAGCAGTAGGAGAGGATGGCTATTGAAGTTTTTCCCCCTGACCTAGAGGAAGGCAGTAGGTTTAATTAGAAGTCTGCAGGCCCATTGGCAGGAGGACAGGCCCCGCCTCCATCTACGCTGGCCTGTCTCACGCTTGGCGCTTTTTGCCCGTCACATATCTATCTGCTTTTGTGCTGTAGTTGCTGCTGCCTAAACAGATCTTCTATTTTTAATAAGGAGCAGGAATGTCTTCTAGTCCTTCCCAGTAGTATACTTAAAAAAAGAAACTAGAGCACTGCAAGTAAGGGCCCAGTTTCCATTTAACTCTTGCCTGTCTGTTGGTTATCCTGGGGCTTAGTCTCCTGGACTTATCATGGGCTCAGATGATCAGATGATGACCCTGAACTTTGAGCAGCCCCTCTGAGCTTCCTTCCTTTCTGTTCATCTGTCTCCTGGTCACAAGAGAATATTAGCAATGGAGACATTTTCTTCTTAGGAATGAGTAGAATAGAGGTTAGGCTTATAGACTCCACATCCAAGCTGAATTGGTTTCTTTTCTTTCTTTTTTTGTTTAAGAGAAAGTGACAGCAAGAAAGAGAGAGAAAGACAGAGTAAATTTTATTTAGTTTTTCATGTGGCTTTCATTGCTCAAACACTTCATCGTGTACGTGGTGCTGGGGTTCGAACCTGTATCCTCACGCATGCCAGGCAAGCACCGTAACCGCCAGGCCACCGCTCCAGCCCTCTGAACTGGTTTCTAATTGATCTGTGCTATGCACAAACTGTGAGACCTCAAACCATTTCATTCCTATCTCTGAGCCTTGTTTTTCTCTTTATGTAAATGAGAATGATAATGGTACCTACATTTTTGAGGGTTACTTTAAGCAATGAATGAGGAAGCATTTTTAAGGCACCTGCTAAATACTCATTAAGGATCATGGTGGCTGTTACTGTTACCAGGTGGTTCGTCACTGGGGTCTTGGTCTTTCCCAGGGACCTGTGCAGTGTGCCGGGAGGCAGCTCTAGAGATTGCATACCTGTGGATCCCAGGTAGCATTTTGCACGCAGAGAATAAGAAAATAATAATCATTACCACAAAGTCAACTTGGCTGCAGCCCGGTGCTGTCCTCTGTAGAAAGGAGCTGTTACTTCTCAAGTGTGGGCTGTGTCATTTGGTTAGAGTCCTAACCACCCAACTGCACATGGAGGAGCTGTCTGCGGACGGTTTATGAGATGTGGTGGCAGCGTTTTCCTCGTCACTCCACCAGGCTCTTACATGGACTCAGCCTGCTGGGAAAGGGTTGGACTCTATGTGTCATCCACAAGCCCCCTTCTGACTCTTAAGAGGCTGGGTTTCTGCTTCCTGAGTCCCCAGTGTTGGCCTTGGCTACTCATCCATTAGCCTGCCTAAAGCTCAGGGTTTGAATCATTGGTTTGTTGGGGAATTGGTTGAGTTGTGGACTGCAGAGTGCAGGGTCCAGACTTGATGGGCACCAACAGCGAGCTGAGGTTTCCGGTGGTGACAGTAGCCTGCCTTGTTAGCCAGGGACTGTGTGAAGCTTGTTTCACGTGGCGTAACTCATTGCTTTTTGCAACCAACCTAGATTTTGTACCCATGAAGCTCAGTTCACAGTGAACTGAAAGGTAAATGTGATTGGAAATGCCTCAAAATGGAGCTTTGAAAGGATTTTTCTTACAGGATACATTTGACAAATGATGTTCACATGGTTGATGTACTCTCAAGGGTACACCTAGACTTTAATAACCCTCTGCCAAGTTTTCAGAAGTTAAAGAAACTGGGTTTAAGCTCTAAGCTCTTGTTTTCGTATATGTGCTATTTTTAAAATATTTTTTCCAGGCACTTGAGTAATGATATCATGCAGTTAAAGATCTATTTCTGCACATGGCATAGATAAGACAGGCTGTGGGTTCTGTACAGTTCTCTACACACCAGCTGTAACTAATTCCTTCTTTCTCATATAGAAGCACATCACAAATCTGGGGCCAGTGCCAGGGTTATGAGTTCAAGATCTCCAATAGAGAACTTTCAGCATATAAGTGCCAATGACCAACATCAATTAAGCAGATCAGAAGTTCACATATATACCTCACTACCTGGCTTTCTTTTAAAAGAAACTTATAAGTTTTCTACTATAAGCAACTCAAATTTTAACTAACTTAATCACAGAAACCTTTTGCAAATAAGTACTCTTGTTATCCCCATAATTTAACCAAGGATACTGAGGCATAGGATAGTTAAGTCCATTGCCCAATGTCACACAGGTAGAATAAACTGTGGTGGGCAGGGTTTAGGACAAGGTCTGCAGCCATTAATTGTTTCTATACATTATATCTTGTTTTACTGAGAACTGGAATTGGCTCTGTTCTTTTATTGAGTAGCAAGTCAGCCCTGAACTAAAGGACTTGAACTATCACTGTTAGCAAGCTAATGGTGGAAGTTCCACAGATCACTTGGAGGCCAAGGCACTATGACCTCACCCTTAAGAACCGCGCTGGGAAGTGTTCACAGTAGAGCACGGTGCTGGGGTGCTGGGGACGTGGCATTTGTTGTAAGAATAAGCACAAGAGTCAACTTTTGTATTGGAGATTTGCAAAAATGAGGAACGAGACATCTCCCAGAGCTAAAGGTGGTGGTGGGTATTTGGAAATATCCAGCCCACATTGGTGGAGAACCCACCTCTGAATGGATCCAGGGTTGCCACTTAAACTGGATCCGTCTATATCAGGGAACTGTCCTCATATTCTGTCTCTGGATAAGGACTGACTATAAGAAGTGCTGTTCACTGGCCTCCTGGCAAGGTTTGCAGTGACGGGCAGCAGAGCGGATCCCTGCCTAGGTCTAGATCAGCTCTTATCAGTGGCTTTGATTGGGGGTTGGCAAAACTTTCCTTAAAGGACCAGACAGCAAATATTTTAAGCTTTGCAGATGCTTAAGTTTCTGTCACCATTTTCTCATCTCCAGAGTTGTGGCATGAAAGCAGCCATAGGTGATTCCTGAATACTGTGCATGGTTCTGTTCCAATAAAGCTTTATTTATAAAAAAACAAATGAGTCCAATGAGATGAGCCTCCCACCACAGTTTGCTGATCTCTGACATAGATCAAGTAGAACTTGATCTACTGGAAACTGAACCTGAGGGGTGAGAGTTTTAATTCCCGTTGCGCCAAAGAATAGTAAAGCAATGCTGTCTGTTTGCTTCCTGTTGTATTCTGTGTGCTATTTAGATGTCTCCTTCCCTATCCACATTCCAGATTTGAGGAAATCAATTTTCAGAAAGGGAAACAGGGTGCCTGGGGGGTCACAGTGTGGCTGACGTAAGACCTGAATCCAGGTCCGAGCCCATGTTTTTGCACACTACCAACCATGCTTCATCTGTTAATTCTTTCTACCCAATAGCATTTATCAAAGCATGCTGTGTTCCAGAAAAGCCAATCTAAGCCAGGGAGGTCACTCTGCTTCAAGACAAACAGGGTCCGCCTGGGTTAAAGTCTGACTGCTCGCATGGCCCGGAGCAAGGTGCTTTGGCTCTTCCTCGATCTTCCCATCGGCAAAGTGAATAGGGTTCCGTACACTTCTAAGCCAAAGGCAGTTCCGTGTCCCACATGGGGGACGATGCGTAAAACACCCAAGGAACAGGTGCTGGCCACCCGCTGCCCATCTTCCAGCCAAGGTTTTGCCATGGAGAAGAGGTATTTACATTGCATGTAATTAAGCAAGAAGACAGCTGACAACTCCAACTCAGATTTCTCCAGAATTCCACTTCCACTAAGACCTTGCATGTAGAAAGAGCTTTTTGGAACAAGGTAGGAAAAATATAAATAGCACTTTAAAGTTGAGAAAACTGAGGCACGCTTTAGCACAATGAACCATTTAGCAGGTGACATGGATAGATTCGAGGTATCCCCCCAAAGCTGCCTGTTAATGTCCAAAGATGAGATGATCAGATTGTAAGGGTAGTATCCGAATTGGTGGATTAATCCACTTGATGGATTAACAATTTCAATGAACTAACTGGGTGGTGACTCTCAGTAGGTAAGACTGGAGAAAGCGGGTCACTGGAGGAATGGCCTGGGAGAAGATATGGTATCTCCCTGGCTCCTCCCTTCTGTGAGCTGAGCATCTTTCCTTCACCACGCCCTTCTGCCAAGAAGTTCTTCTCAGGCCCAGAGCAGAGGAGTAAGCTGCCATAGGCTTCACCTCTGAAGCTGTGATCCCAAAATAAACAATTCTTCTTCTAAATTGTTCCTGTTGGGTATTCTGGTCACAGCAATGAGATGCTGACTAACACAGCAGGAAACATAAAAAGCTAGGACAATCTGTGGCTTTAATGTCCTAGGTTCAAGACAGTAGATCTGAATTACCTCCCAGGTGAGCTCAGAGCTCTCCAGAGCCAGCGTTGTTAAGTCTGTTTCTCCATCCCAGCATGCTGCAAGTCCTCCTGGGTGTCAGGGCCTCCTGAGAAGCTAGAATGAGTCTGATGTTACTCTTCCTGAACATTCCTCTCTTCTGCTGATATCCCCTGGGAATCTAGTTCTGTAATAATTTTCTTTACAGATCAAATATCCCAAATCCCCAAATCCATACTTCAAAGCAGGAAACTCTTTGAGCCCAGACAGACATGATGCTAGCGATGGAAAATCCCACATCTGACCTCTTGTGAGGAGTTGCAATCCACATGCCAGGGCAGTGAAATACTACATAAATGATCTTCAGGCTCTGTGCACGAGGTAGACGTGAAACACAAATGAATTTTGTGTATTTAGCTTCGTGTTCCATTCCTAAGATATCTCATGATGTTGTGCAAGCATTCCAAAATCTGAAAAAAAAAAAGAATCCCAAATCCACAACACTTCCGGTTCCAACCCTTTCAGATAAGGGATACTCAACACGGATCATGTTTTTGTTGTTATTTTCACAATTTTCCGACTGCGGTGAATCACCGTACAGCACAGACGCGTTGTTACTGAACGCGAATTTTCTTTTTGAGCTCCTGCTCCCTGCAAGGCAGCATGCAAGGCTGTCTGCCTGGTATGCAGGACCTGGCCTAGCCACGTCACCACCCCACTTTCAGGGGAGGCCAGCAAGCTCACACAGACTAGGAGACATGCCCCTGTTTGCAGGCTCCTAGATTTTAAATGGGCAAAATTCATTCCTAAATCTGAGTACAAAGTTCCCTCTGCCTTATCGTTTATGTAAACACATATGGAGGAGCCCGAAGTAACCAGGATACAAGAAAGGTCATATGATAGGCACAAGCAAAGAATACGCTGTTACGATGGCCTGGAAAGGTTTCAGGGAGGACAAAGCACCTTCAAGGAAGGGAAGGGACAGGAGGGAGGAGGGAGGAGGTGGAGAGATTCAGATGTGCCAGAGGGGTGAGTGAGCACCTGGGCTACCGCGGAGGTCATCTGCCCGATAGACAAGCCCCTCAGTGATGAGCAGAATTTCTCTTCCTCCAGCAATTTTCTGGACAGTCATCCTCCAAGAGACCTCAATGGTACTGAAGGTGAGCAGAGGCCCAGGGTGAGAGGGCAGTTGCCGGGACCTGGGTTGCCCCTCCTCACCCTAGGCCTGCACCCCGGATGCGAGGCCTGGCCAGGCCAGGAGCCGAGGGCACCTCCTGCCCTCACCCAGCACAGGCTGACGCTGCTCATCTGTGCCAGCCCTCAGCTTTTCCAGGCTTGGATAGGCCTCTGAATCCTTCTGAACCCCTGGCTCTAGGCACCTGCTCCCTGAGCAGAAGTCTGCCTCCCATTCATGGTCAGGACAGCAGACAAGTAGCCTGGGGTTGAATTCAGCTGGAAACCCGCTTAGGCCTGAGTCCCTCCATATTTACATTTTCTCTTTTTCTTGCTTTCTCCTTGTGCTGGGTAGGAAGGTGCAGTGGAAAGAGCACCAGGACATCCCAGGTCTACTGGACGCTAGCCGAGGTGTCCCCATGCTGGCCGAAGTGTCCCCGCCCCCTAGGCCTCAGCTTCCTCAGCTCTAGCATAGGGACAGTCAGGGTGCATTGTCTCATAGGCCTGTCCGGAGGATGGGGTGAAATGGCCCAGGATAGGAGGACAGGGTAGAAGACCCCAGGTAAGGAAGGTAGCCCAAGGCTCAGAGCTTGGCCAGGACTCCGCTGGTGCCAACTTCCTCCCCCTTCTCATCACCTAAAACTTGCAGAACACTGGGAGACCTTGGTGTGGAGGAAATAAATGCCTCTTCTCTGTAAGACACTAGCTCCAGATGTCTAAAGAACACATTGCAGGGCCAGGCCTGGAGGTAGACCAGTTCTAAGCTATGACCAACCCTTTGTCTCTATGTGTCCTTTGATAAATAACTCACCCTCTCTGTGCTTCCCTGGCCTCAAAAATAAATTGATAAAGGCTGAGGGTCCCTTGGCATTCCCAGGTGCTCTGCCCTGATGATCTTAATCCAGAGAGGGACCACATATTCAGGAGATGAACCGGGGGCCTCCTGCACACCCTCAACTTTTCTACCCCTTACTCCAATCAAAAGGGAATTCCCCAAGGCAATCAATGTGGATGCGGATGGAATGAGGTCCTTTTCGTGGCCTCCCCTCCCATTAAAAACAATGCATCAAGGATCTCTTGGAAAACAACTGCTGCGTGTTCTGTCAAAATCAACTGAGGGGGAACTTTCAGCACTGGGTGTGGAGGGGCCCTGGCCCTCTTTGGCGCTCCTTGCTGTTCCGGAGCCGTTCCATGTCTCAGATTTTGTAAAATACTGTTGCTTTTTTTGAGGGCCTGTGTGTCTGTGCTGCCCCTGACACTCCCTGACTTCAAGGAGCTGGAGTGAAGCCGCAGCAGGCAGCCTGAGCAGACCCCAGGAGGAGGAACCAGGAGGGCCCCTGGATCTCTCTTAACAGGACAAAAGACCCCAAGAGCGCACTGGCAGAGGTGGCAGGAAGCTGTTTCCGTCTGCAGCAGCCTCGTCCCTCCCAGAGCCTGGAGGAAGAGCGGGAGGGCAGAGTGACCACTGCAGCGCCACCCGCGAAGGCAGCTGCAGGCCCACAGGTCTGGGTTGGACGGGGTGCCGCGGCCTTGTGTGTAGTTCTGTGCAGAGCAGCTTTCTGACAACCCCAGGGAGGCTTGGCGAGCTCCCCTCTCCGTCCCTGAGTGAGGCAGAGAGGGAAAGGAGAAGTCTGGAACTGGCGTACTGCGCATGCTCGTCTTGGGGATGGCGCTGAAACGCGATTTAGTTTTTATGGTTACTTTGCTGTGGGTTGCTTTTGGTGCCTGCGGCAGCTGGAGCAACCTACTGCAAACTCGGCTGCTAAGGTGGCAGGTAGGTACTCTCATGGTCCTGGAGGTCACGGCGCTGGCAGGGTCTGTGGCTGCTCCTTCAGCTCCGAGGGAACCTCTGCTCCCCTCTTGTAGCTTCTGGGGACAGGCGGCAGCCCTGGCCACACTTGGCTTCTTCCTGCATCATCTGTCTCTGCCCAGTCTCCATGGGGCCCCTCCCAGGGCCTGCTTTCCCTTCTTTCCATTTCTTTTCGGGTTTTTTTTTTTTTTTTTTTTTTTTTTTTAAGAGAGAAGGACAGTGAGAAAGAGACAGACAGAGAGAATCAGTTTTTATTGAGTTTTTCACATGGCTTTCGTTGCTCTGACACTTAACTGTGTACATGGTGCTGGGGTTTGAACCTGTGTACTTGCGCATGCACGACAAGCGCCTTACCTGCCTAGCCACAGCTCCAGCCCCCCCCCCCTTTCCATTTCTAAAGGCTTGGCGTTAGCTCCAGAGCCACTGGACTCCAGGACAATCAAATGTTGAGATCCTTAATTTTTTTTTTTTTAATAAGGAGAGAGGGGGAGAGAGAGAGGGAAAGAAAGAGGAAGAGACAGAGGGAGAGAGATAGGGAATCAGTTATATTCAGTTTTTCATGTGACCCTCATTGTCTCAACACTTAGTTGTGTACGTGGTGCAGGGGTTCGAACTTGGGTCCTCACACATGCCAAGCAAGCGCCATAACCCCTGGGCCACCGGTCCAGCCCAAGATCCTTAATTTAATTACATCTACAAGCACCGATTTGTCCACATAAGGCTCCAGGTGGACCTGTTTTGGGGGCCACTGTTGAAACTTCCTGCAGCAGTCTTTCTCCCTCATGCCTGGGCAGTGCGAGCCACAAGTTTTCTGCTCATTCTCAGGCAGGATTCAACCACTGTCAGGTTGGAAAATCCTCTCCATGTAGTTACTGAAGTGTCTCCTGCTGGAAACAGCAGAGCTTGAACTTGGGCTCGACCTTCCCTCCTCTGCAGCCCAGACGATTCTGCCCGAGGTTGGCAGTGGGAAGGACTGCTTGCTCTCTTGCCTCTTTCTTCCTCCCCCACCACAATACAGCAGCTGTTTCCCTCTATGCAGGAGCCTAAGGCCGGTGAGGTAGGAACAGAGGGACAGTTCCTGTTTGGCTGGATGGCTCTGTGTTACCTGGGTGTGGCAAATATTTAACAAGGAGACCCTGGGGAGGCTTGGCCAGTGACCACAGCGGATTCCTTCTCTCAAGGGCAGCTTTGGAGATTCCATGTGCACCCTGGGGTCCCCTTTCTTGCAGTTTCCGTGACCCAAGGGAGGTGCATCTGGGTCCTATGTCTGGGCCTGCAGTCAGCAGCTCCTGAGCACTTTGTTGGGGCTGCAGAAGGCTGTGTCCTGCAGTCCCCCACTGTGTGTTTGCAATGGTTTGCTGAAATTCCATTGCCATCTGAAGGCTATGGGACTGGGACCTCTAAGGTAATTAGGCTATTAGGGCTCCACTCCCAGGATGATTAAGGCCATTATCACCAGAGTGACTTTGTTATGAAGCCAGCTGGACTTCAGGGCTCTCCCTGCACCACCACCCCCACGTTCTCTTGTCATGTGACACCCTCTGCTATATTACGATGCTGCCAGAAGACACTTGGCAGAGACCAGCTCCTTGATCTGGGTCTTCCCAGCCTCCAGATCGTTAAGAAATGAATCTCTGTCCTTTATAAACTATCCAGCCTCTGGTATTCTGTTACAGCAACTTCAACAGACAGAGCGGTGACAGCTTGAGCGCTCGAGCTGCAGTGTGGAAAGGAGGAACCCATGCGAAGGACAAGGATTATCTAAGGCCATTGTTACTGACGTCATTCCTACTACTTTGGCATGCACTATGGAAAGAAAGAAAACAAAGCAAGGAGATGGGGGTGGTCTCTGCAGAGAAGCCAGTCCAAAATTTCTGGAATAATCATGGAGTACAAATGCGGGTCTATTCCATGCCAGTTTTGATGCAGGTCTTTAGTAGAGGAGAAATCAATATGGTCCATTGTTTACGTCATGTGTCCTAAAGAAATCCCAGCAATGTAAACCTGAAGAGTGGTGTTTAAAACAATCACATCTATAAAAACGGCAAGGCGTTGGATAGTCTTTCTTGATTAAGAAAAATCCCTTAGCAATTGATCAATTGGAGAATCAAAAATGCTCTAATAATTCAGATCAGTAATGAAGGTGTGGCTCCTACCTGGTTCTTCATTTCTATGTTCCTAACTGCATCACGTGTCCTGCCCTGCCGTCCTACCCTGACACCCAATTCCAGGGGCCGTACCTAAATTCCACCTTACCTTAGTTCTTTCTCTCTCTCTCTTTTTTTTTTTTTTTGAGAGAGGGATAGTGAAATAGAGAGAGAGAGAGAATCAATTTTATTTAGTTTTTCACGTGGCTTTCGTTGCTCTGAGCCTTAGTTGTGCATGCGGTGCTGGGGTTTGAACCCGCATCCTTGCACATGCCAGGCAAGCCCGTAACCGCTGAGCCACTGCTACAGCCCCCTTACTTTAGTTCTTCAGACAGCTTTAACAAAACACCACAAAGGGGTAGCTTATAAACCACAGGACATTCTCACAGCCCTGGAGGCAGGAAGTTCAAAGTCAAGATGCCAGCAGATTCAGTGTCCGCTGAGGGACTGCTTCCAGGCTCTAGACCTGCTTCTCTTTATCCTCCCAGGGTGGAAACAGCAAGGTGGCTTGTGGAGTTTCTTTCATTAGGACACTAATCCCTCAATGACTGCTCCACCCTCTCAACTAGTAGTCTCAGCTCAAAGCTGCACCTCCTCTTGCCACCACTTTGGGGATTAGGATTTTGACATATGAATTGGGGAGACAGATATTTATAACATAGCACAAATCTTCAATTCCTGTTTCCTCTTTCCTTCTTTATTCAAACTGTATTGTTTTACCCCCACATCCCCTAGCTCTCTCTCAGATGTGCCAAGACAAAATTATGAATAGCTTATATCAATCAGTGAGAATGTGGCCATGGTCACTGCTTGGACTGTCTTTCCCAGGGTGACATTTGTCACGAGTGGGAAATCATGCAGCTCTGAAAGAAAGATTCCACTCATTAGAGTCTCCTGAGAATTCATGCCGACCAGCTTGAAGATGTAAAAGGGTTAGATCATATTATCAGAACAAAATCAGGTCAACCCAAGTCCAGTGAAGTCGGTGTGTTTAACAGGAATTGTTTTCTAGCACAGCAAGTTCCGTTCTAAAGAATCTTAGATTACAAATCTCTATATATGTGATTACATATATATCACATATGTATATACAGGTTGCATGCATATAGATTACACGTACATACGCGTGTCTCTGTATGTCTCTCTACCCATTGTTCTATCTACTACTCCTTAGAAGCACTGCTTATCTCCCCTGTCCTGAACACTAGGGGCAGAATGATGAGCAGGAACTTCACGGTGACCCGCAGCATGCTTTGAAATACAGCAGCCCCCTAACTGCATATGATACGCCATGAAGGTGGTGTGGAGGAGTGGAGTCGCCAGCCACCACAGCCAGGAAAGCCCCGAGGGGCGGGGTTGGGGCACTAGATGGCAGGTGCTGGAGGCATGTGCCAGGAGGTCAGGACAGCCAGTCCTGAGCCTCTCCTGCTGGCTCTGTAGGCTGTGTACGCAGTTGACTTCGTGGGGAAGAGCCAAGGTGGCAATATTTGCACCGCAGGAACTGGTGAGCCCCCAAATCAGGACAGTTTTTGTTTCTAGAAAGCTACCGAAGTCATGATAGTGATTTCTGCTTCCGACTTTCATTTTGACAGCTAGTTCACTTTACAGCAAGCCATTTAGCATCTCTGCGCCTCTGCGAGAAGGATCCCACCTGCTTTTGAGGGAAGCTGTGAGAGCGTGCAAAAGGAAGTGCTTTGAGCTTTCTAGACCAAAGCCTCGTTTTCTCTCTTCTTTGACCCTGGGAAACAAATACTTGGAGGGGTTCCGTGAATCCTTCAGGGTCCTGCAGGAATCAGTAGCAGATCTTTATGGGGAAGAGTCCTTTCCTGTTTGTTATTTTTAAAGGAACCTTTTATTCAAGGAAAACATGACCATGTAGCATATAAAAGTATAACTTGGAAATCTTCCTCACCGTTTGTTATGATATATTTTCACTGAACATTAACTTGGGCAAAGCACAGTGAGGGAGAGGAAGGCTTTACCAAAATCAGGAATGGGCGGAAGGGCAGTTCAGAACATTATGCCCAGTATTTATTTTTGAGCTGCTGTCTGCACTGAAATTTGTTTAAGTTCTTTTCTTCTTTCATCAGATGGTGACTGGGCATCTTCTGTTGGGTTTGGGGCAAAGAGCAGTGAGAAACCATTTCCCGGGGTTAAGATGGAATGTGCAAAGGACCAGGGTCCAATGTACACTGACTAAATAAACGGCAGAGTGAGGAGTGGCCTGGCCAGGGTTAAATGCAAACAGAAAGGTATTTGCAAAGAGAATTTGCATGGAATTAATTCAGAGTTTTCCAGCAGCCTCGTACTCTCTTCCCTTCTACCGTTGCCCTGTAGAAAGGATAAATAAATATTTGGAAGTCTGCAAGAAGACCAAGAGTCTATTAAGGGCTTTCTTTAACTCAAGGTATAGAATCTGTACTGAAACCTTACAAAAATGAGTTGTTACCTACCCCATTTATTCAAGTTTTCAAAGCGGAAGATTCCATGAGCTCTTCCAGGAATGTCCTTCAGAGTCTGACTGCTCTTAAACAGCAAGAAATTTCCCGGGGTTAACCAAGTCCCTCCGGTTCTCATTTCCGGTTCTGTGTCACTTTCTTTGTGTAGGGCCTTCATTTTTTTTTTCAGTCATTCATTTATTCTCCGGTCACTTATGGAGTGAGTATGCTGAGTCTGGTTCTCAGTCTTATGAACCATTTTATACAATGCCCACATCTGGTCCAATTGTAATGATCATGATGGTGACAATGATAGAAATAGTTGTGGCAACTGTAGTGACAGCCACACCAAGCACTAAGTCCAGGCACTGTTCTGTTTTACCTCTGTGACCTCCACTCATTCTCATGGCAACTCTGCTGTAGATGATCATATCACCCCCATGAATGATGAAGGAACTGCAGCCTGCAGACGTAAGTAGCTCAAGGTCCAGATCTAATAAGAGGCAGATGTGGGACTGAACCCTTCCAGTCCGTTCTTGACCATTGCTATACGGCCTCCACATTTCTGTAATTACCTAGAAGGTTCTTAAGCACTTCTGAAGTGGAAACCTTGCAAAATCAGTTACTTGGCATATCTTGGAACACAGTGTTGCCCGTCTCACTCTTTTGCTATCTGTTTCCCTCATTTCACCATCCAGCAACAGGGCCAGATGCGGTAAACATGCACACAACGTGCACGGGGAAAGCGTGGTGAGGGAGAGTAGGGAGTGAGGGAGCAGAATCCATCTCGGGGTGTTGGAAGCAAGGTTGGAAAGGACATGGGTACGATTTGACTCTCATATCAGAATTCTACTCAGAAATTATTCAGGGAATTAAACCTGAAGTCCTGGAAACTTTGCTCACCTGCAGAAGCGTTCCCCATGTGCTTGTGTGGGACGGTGGATGTTTCTGGTGCTTCTGGACAGACTGGGCCAGTCTCCAACCGATTTACACAGTCCCTTTCCTAACCCCACATAACACATGTCCCCAAACATTCTTGATCTCACTGCGTCCTTCTTCCCTAGGGGCTATGGTTATAAAAGGGACTCTGAAATAAGGAATTCAGAAGTGGTCTACACCATCTGTCTCCGAACTGGTTTCTCTTGTTCTATCCAGTGATAAGATGATGAAGGGTAGACTTAATTTAGTAAGGGAGTAAGGGCTTGAAGTCTCACTCATCTTTTAACCCCAGAACCTAGGAGAGTGTCTTGCATGTAGCAGGTGTACAGTGAATGCAGAAGGAATTGAACAAAGAAATGAATGGATGAGGAAGGAAGCCCTTTCACTTCCATAGAGAAATTTCCAGTTTGCTGGAAGAAGATGATGATGGTGACGGTGGTTCTTGTGTGCACACTGAGCGTCATTATTTCACTGGATTTTTTCAATAGCCTCTGTGGTCAGATGGGCAGGTGCCATCATCTCACCCATTATACGTGAAGATGTTGAGTTGCAGTAAAGTTAAGAACCTTGCCCAAGATCACTCACGATCTATGCAAAATTTGTCTTAAGTTCTGTTTTCCCAAATTTGCCTTCCCTACAACTATGGGAGGTGGTGCTGAAATCCAACCACAAAATAAAGAAATATTTGTGCTCTGACATGGAAACCTGCCGCACGAACACTTCATCTTTAGGACATCTTTAATCCTTCTTGTGCATTGCAAATGCATCTACCTAGGACATGCCAGTGTCACCCTACCCGAGTCATGACAACACAAAATGTCTCCAATCATTGCCGATTGTATCTGGGGGAACAAAGTCATCCCTTTGCAGATTCACAGATCTAAACACTTTGTGCAAACCGCACATTTTTTATTGACTTTTGATAGTGTTATTTTTCTTTTTCTCCTTTATTTCTATTTACTCTTTTTAAAAATGGAAACGCTTAACTGGTAAGGATGGCAAAGTAAGAGGTTAAGAGTCAGAAGACAAAGCTAGTAAGGTGCAATCACCAGAGTCACATGGCTCATAATTGGGGTAAAATAATCCTGTTTTCTTTATTATGTTAAACTTCAGATTTCTGTCTACTTTCCATTCTCAGAAGGGTGATAACATTGAAATTTGTTTATATATATATATGTGTGTGTGTGTGTGTGTGTGTGTGTGTGTAAGTGAATATGTAAAAAAGCATTTCCTTTAAGTGTGCTCAAAACTTTCCCTCTTGCCTACTTGAAATCAAAATTAGATGAATATGTTAATTAAAAATAAAGTTAGAAAACTTTGTTCTTTAAGCAACATTTATTTTCTACCCAAGAGATGAACACTGAAATTCGGGAAAAGGAATTAAGGTCTAATAAAATGTTATATAAACTCTTAAGTCATGTTGATTTCAGTGGTGAGATCAGGCCAAGAAAATGCATGAAGCTGGTCTGGGGACGACCAGCCAGTGATTTCTCCACCTCTGTGCATTTCTAAGCAAAACCGTATGTCTGCAAAATGAGCCTTTTCAAACTGAAGACCGAAAGCTATAACTGCCAAGAGCATTGCAATCCTTCTCCCGGCCAACTGCTTTTACATGGAAGGCCAGTGTTGGTCTTTACACACTCGAAGACCTTCACACGCAGCAGAACCTGGACACATGTAAGAGTGTGTTTTACTTTGCACACCAGTCCCTTGTTGGTATTGCTGTTCATGTTTCAAAACTTACCCCATCCTATAAATTAGGCCTGTTGGTTGAGTCTCTGTTTCGTGTTTGGGAACTGGGCTGGGATCTGCATTAGAAGACAGTCCAATATATCAGAAAGACCATGGCGTCGATTCTCTGTCCTCACCACTACTTGCTGGCAGTGTTATCCTGGGAAAACTACTTACCCCTCAGAGTCCTGTTGTTCTTCTCCATAAATGGAGATATTAGCACCCAAAACTTAGGGAGTTTGGGAGCATAGAAGGCGATGGAAATAGAAAACACCACGTACAGGGCCTCCTGCTTGCATGGATGCTTCGAAAGGGCTCATTCCTGCCCCACTTTTCTTGATTCCAAGGTCACAGCTCAATCACCCCATGGGCCACATGTAGCCCAATTATGTGTTTCTTTTTGTACAATGTGTTGAAAATACTTTGAATTAATTGCCAACATTTAAAAATATGGAGATTAAAAATAAACCCAATTTCAAGCTTTTCTTTGTGGGGGAGAGTCAGAAGATCTAGCAACATTGAGCAAGTGGTCTTCCCATCCTCCATGTCCCATGCCAGCATGGCCAGCCTCACTCATTCATAAGGCTCATCTGGTCTGCTCAGGATGCGAGGCTTCAGCCACAGTCATAGTCGATTATGGAGTCTCAGGTACACGGGGCTCCAGGCCTCCTGGACACAAAGGCCTTCTGGCAGAGACTCTTGCCTTCAATAAATTCACAGTCTTATTAAGGGCTTATTGTAAGTGATGATTTCAATTTAGCAGGAATTTATTGAATTCTTACTGTGGACCCGGCACTGAAGATAAAAAAACTTAATAAGATATAGCCCTTGCCCAAGAGGAACCTGCCCTGCTGACCTCTTCAATCCTACTGATTGGATTGGAGTTTCTGTATGTCTGTTTCCAGCCCAAGTTGAGACTCATAATATCATTAACTTTTTATATTCTGCTTACTACACCATCCAGTTGAGTCCTAGTTTCTGTTTTGTTTTGCTTTCAGTATACTTACAACATAAAATAGCTGCAGTGATGCTCACAGATGTATTTAGTCTGCTTCTAATTCAGTGGAAGAGAAATCAGAGAGACCATGTTCCTTTTTACTTCCTATAGAGATAAGGGTTTTAAAATATCCAATTTCTCAAATCCTAGTCTAGTACCTGGCAAATAGTGGGGACTAAGTAATGGGTTTTCTCTGAATTAGAAGTGACTCTGCTCACCCCTCTACCCACATTCATTCATTCATTTCATTTATAAATATATGTGGTGCTCTAAACAGAGGGGACATCAAACTCCAAGACCCCAAGATGGAAATCAGCTTGGTATAGTTCAAGAAACAGAAGGAAGGCTGGGAGGTTGCGGGGAGGGGTGAGGAAAGTGATTAGAGATGACAACAGGGCCAGATTCTGTGACATCCTTGGTGACATGTGTATTTTCTAAGTGTGGTGGGATGGAGATCTGATTTCCATTTGGCAAACTTCCTACGGGCTATGACCTAGAGGAAGGATTGCTGGGGAGGACAGGGGAACCAGGGGGCCCCATCAGGAGGCGACTGAAACGGGGCAGGTGAGAGGTGGAAGGTGCTGGCAATGACCAAAGAGTCACAAAGCCATCGGAGCAGGACAGATTTGGAAGACTGAACATCTGCTGGCACCGTGAGTGACAACATCCAGCAGACATGTAATGCCAACCACATGTATAATTTGAATTTTCTTTTAGCCACATTCTAGGAACCACATTATCTAATAGCAACATCTTTGTTTTGAGTGTTGAGAAGAAATGTCTTTTCAAATTTACTGTGTATTTGCTGAAAATATCTCTTTATATTGTCTACTTTATTACCTTAAATTTCTCTTTTACACCACAAACAGCTTTGTTTTGCTGTGCTGTGGGAAATTGCAATCGACATTCCTTCTGAAATTTGTGATATTATTTCTTCTCAATTTTATTCTTAACTTTTCCTTTATAGAGCTGGCTTGTGAGTCCCTCCTTGATTTTTCTCTCAGTTCTGTTCTTTTAAATTTCAAAATTTGTTTATATTCATTTAACTAGAAACTTAGTTAATAATGTATAATTAAGTTTTTGGATTTTGTTGTCAATTATGACTTACATAGGTATCTCTGTAATTTGCGCTGTTTGCATAAAATAGTCAAGTAAAAACATTGCAGTGCTATCTGTTGCAAAGCAAAGAAGTCATTCAAGCTGAACAAATAGGTGGCAGGGATGAGCCAAGATGTGTTTATGCATAAGATATAAATGATGCACATACCCAGCACGTTCACTGCAGAGCAATATTTCACTGGGTAAATTCTTAATAGAAGAATCATCAGAAAGACACCAGAAAGTTGCGTTTCTTGAACTGGCTCAGTTTTTAAATTTACTTTTACCTTTGTTGGGGGCTGGAGCAGTGGCTTGGCGGTTACAGTGCTTGCTCGGCATGCCCAAGTACACGAGTTCAAACCCCAGCACTCATGTACACAACTAAGTGTCAGAGCAACGAAAGTCATGTGAAAGACTCAATAAAAATTGATTCTGTCTCTCTCTCTCACTGTCCTTCTCTCTTTTAAAATAAAATTTACCTTTGCTAAGATGAACTCAAATCTGAAGTCGACTCCCCCAGTAGCACTAAGCCACATTTTGAGTGCTCAGTGGCCCTGTGTGACTGGCAGAGACCACATTATACAGTAAGCTCCACCGGAATTCAGTGTACAGCATCCTGGCCTGCTCTCCACCCACTAGGGCTGGGGACAGGAGTTCCAAATGCTGTCCATGATCTGCTTTCTCCTCCCTGCTCTGCCACACTGCCCTGCTCAAAATTGAAATATACGTATGGTGGTAAGTAAGAAACACGTAAGGCAACACGGACTTCAATCCTTAAGGAAGCAATTACATTTTTAAATCATCGTTCCTTATAGAATAACCAACCTTGACTTTAAGAGAGGCAAATGCTACATCTGATGTAGAAAAATACAATTCATGTATGTATTTGTGATTTTTAAAGAGAGAAGGAGAGAAAGAGATCATCATTTTTATTTGTTTCTTCATCTGATCTTTATTTCTCCAACACCTAGTTGGGTACGTGGTGCTGGGGTTTGAACCGGGGTCCTCACGCATGCCAGGCCAACGCTCCAACCACTGAGCCATCCTTCCAGCCCCGATATGTGATTTTTTAAAACTGATTTTAAACGTACCCACCCACAAACCGAGCATGACAATACTGGCTACCAGCCGTTATGTGGGTACCCTATCGATAGTATCGAATCCCTACACAAATTGAGTTAATATTCTTTTTTTAAAATTAAATGTCAATATGAGATTGTTCTACTCCATTACATAATGCCAATAAAATTCCATTAATATTCACTTTCTGGAGTTTATGCATCAAATGATCCTCATTTTAAAATTTGTGTCACTGTGGATCAACACTCATTAACGTGTGCAAAAGGTGGGGCGCGTGGTCGCTATTGCTTGCACACATGCACACGCACACCACTCATGGACACCCGGTGGCATTTTTGTTCTCTAGACACACTGCCCTGCTTACACTCCCATCCCTCTGTGGGATGCAGACCCTCCATCTGTGTGCCTCGTCCTTAGCTGGTGCTTTGAAGCGAGAGCAGACCCCTTCATGTCTGTGAGAATCTGGATTTCAAGAAAGATCAACCTGACTTCCCGCTGCTGATGGAAGACCCCGTTTGCCCCCCTGTTCCCTGTGGCTAGTGTCACAAATATTAATGCCGTGCTTCCACATGCCGGGCTCAGAATGGCCCCTTTTAATTAAAATATGGATCTATTTTTTCAAATGCATTTTCAGATTTCTGCATGGGGAGAAGAGCCTCTCCTGCCGAGTGCAATTTCAGTTTGGGCAAAATAGGTGCAGATTTCTTTCGCTCTGCTTTGAAGTTTCAGAACGTCCTTAAACCCTAGGATGATTTTTTTTTCCTGCTGTTTTTATATTCTCAGTGGTTTCCTGGACATTAGGGAAGAGCTTTCAGGTATTCACATCTTTAGGATTCTGAAACATTATTGGATAAATATTAAAGAGAACCAAATTGAATCAAAGTTAAAGTGAATCAAATAGGCCCTAAATAAAATTTAAAAAGCAACACTTAAAATAAATTATTATTAACCAAGACTTTGGGGGGAGTTACAGACTTAATGTGATTCACATACCAGTAAATCAAGAGTTTCTTATGGGACGCAAAAATGCCTTTCTTTATACATATCAATGTATCTACATGGAAATAGAACTCTAAATTTATCTCCGAAGATGGCAAGGCACAAGGATCAGGAAAGAGACTTTTTTTTTTCTAAATTTCCCTAACTTTCTAATTGGGTGGTGGCTTCCTTTGGGTGCCACAGTAGATATTTGGAAGTCGTTTTTGATGTGATTCCTTGGCACTAAATCACAGTTTATATTGCTATTTATTTCCATTTTTCATGCACCACCTGCCTCTCCCACTAGATTATTAAATTCTACGAGGATGGGGTGGTTGGGGGGGCGTTTGTATCTCCTGGTTCCTCTCCAGCATGTCCTGACTCCTCCCTGCTTTGCCCCTGTCTCCTACATTTCTCGTGGCTGGAATGGGGTGGGCAGCTTGCAATGAGGGGCTCTTGTGCAGGACTTGGAGGGAGGACTTGTGATGATGACCGGCTCTGGACACCTTGCTCTTCTTCTGTCCCTGATTTCCTCATGTTGGCCCTTGCCTTGCTGTGTGCTGTGTCCCCAGGTGCTCTGGCAGCGATGCTGCAGAGCTGTCCCGCCCGTGTAACCACTGGGCTCCAGATGAGCGCAGTTCCTCTCACCACACTCCCTCTTCTGCTTGATTTTATGGTTAGATTTTTTTTCCCTCTACTAAATTCACACTGTCCACAAAGTCTAGAAAGGCTTTTATTTTCCCTTCTCTCCCTTTTGTTCCCAAACTTCCTGGATGGATTGTCCCCAGTTTAAAGTGCTTTGGGAGACAGTGGGCTTCAATCTTTATGCAGATGCCAAAATTTTAAGCTGGTGGAAGATCTGCTTTGTCTGGAGACGTGAACCTCTACATTTGTCATTTGTTGTTGCTATTGTTCTCGAAGCTTCGCTGGCAGGAAGTAATTCCCAGTAGTGATTTTGATGTCGTTGTCCTGTGATCACCCACAACAGTTGTCAGCTGGACACTGCTGCCTGGGCAGCTCTGCCAGGTGCCATATGTACCCACAGGCACACCTGGCTGTGTGCGGCTGGTGGTGGAGACCAAGGAATGGGCAGGAGGCCACAAAGTGGGCAGTGCCGGCTTCTGCCGGGCCTTAGGTTCCTGGAGCGGGGGCTCCAGAGGAACTGGGCGGTTCCAAGGACTTGCTCAGGCTGGGCTTCCCAGGCACACAACTGTTAACTTCAAGAGGCTTTCACATGTCTGGCTCAAGCTCCTGGCAGCGTTCCTAAACACTCTGAGGAAATAATTCCACAAAGTGGCATAAATTAATGTGACTAATTAACATGATGTTAATTATTTGTAAATTGTATGTTTGGATACACATTACTTGAGAGGCATATGTTATATTCAATGTTTACTGAAACAAGTGACTGCTAATAGCTCCTCCCGAGTGTTCCCTCCTCGACAGTCAGCAGGCGCAGGTTTCGCTAAAAATAAAAAACGTGTCCTGGGGGAGCTGCGTGAACGACTGAACAGAATCAGCTGCCACCAGAGTAGCCCCCGTCCCTTCAGAAGTGGGAGTCACTGAGGGTTCCGCGTCACACCTGATGCATTTGGAGATGGCTTCATTACAGCAGTGTCTTAGTTACAGACGAGTAAGGCAGACAGAGCCCTTGGAGATTCCTCTGCCATGGCACCTGGGTTCTGGCTACAGGATGGCAGCTTCTCAGAGGCTCCCTGCAGAGCCAGCTGTGCTTCCAGCACCTCCCTCGTCCCATCCAGTGGTAGCAGGGATCCACTAGGACCGGCTGGTTAAAAAGCTACTAACCTGGCATCCCAGATACAGAATTGTTCCAGGGCTTCTCACTCTGCAACAACACATTGTCTTTCAACTCAGTCTTGGCATTCAAGTTGTTAGTCTTGGAATCAATCAATCAATCTGTTTAAAGGGGTTTTGCATTTGGAAGGGTGTGTTTTATTTTTTAGAATTTTGTTAGTTTTAGATGCTTTAGTTCTGTGTTGCTAGCATTCAAAATAAATTATTCGTTTCAGTTTATAAGAAAGGACAGCGCTCCCCTCATGTGATCCTTCCAGGACAACTCCCAGCCCAGTGGAAGCCTGGAAACGTGCTTTGTTCCGATCCCTGCCTATAGGCTGACTTTTCCTCTATGTGGCAAACAGAAGGCCATTCCAGCTTCGTTGATCCAGTTCCATGCACCCTGGTTATGATGTTTGCAGTTTGAGGTGCAACAGAAAAATTAGCACAATTTCTTTTTCCTTCTTCACAATTTCACATATAAAAGATTCGTTCATTCATTAGCTCTTAGCAGCCTCAGCATACCATTTTTTTTTCTTTCCTTAAGGAGCAGAAAACTTTCACCTCCTCATATACGATAAGCACACATTGTAGTGCCTGATATATTCTAAGACCAAGAACTCAAATGCCAAGCTTCAGTACAAAGACAGTGTTCTGATGCCAAGTGAGATCCCCTGGGCAATTCTGACTGGGATGGACAGGCCAGTAGCTATTTAACCTGCTTCTGTGCTGGAAGGCTCATGCCACAGTTCTATTGGGTTACGGAGGGACTGGGCAGAATATCTGAATTGCCAGCATCCCTACTCCTGTGCTTGGGGGTCTTTGTTAAGCTAAATAAGGGATTCTTAAGAGCAAGCACTGTGGTACCCGACAGCCTTCTGGATAACCACTTTGGCTGTGAAGCGACTAAAGGGCAGGTAGCAAATACAGCATGGATACTGTGGACAGGGATGATTCAGGACCCAGGTACAAGGGAGTGGGGATGGAGTGAGATTTCATCATGCTGCACAGAATGATGTGCAATCTGAAACTTACGACTTGTTTATTTCCAGAATTTTACATGATTGGACTACTGTTGATCACAGGTAACTGAAATGGGTGTGGTCTTTATGTCATGCTCAGAATACGGTGGCTTGCAAGGAGATGTTTAAAGTAATAAGCCACCCACGGACACATTTTTGAAAATAGAGTGTTATCTTCATCTGAGTAAAGCCTCGTTTTCTGATATTCTTTAGTCAGGATCTAGTAACCAAGTTTCTTCAGGGAACGTCAATCCATCTTTCATGCAGAAAGAGAACAAGGTCATGGTCAGACCTACTCACAGAGAGAAAGAGAAGAATGCGTTCCCATTCCAAATATCATGATCGAGGGTAAATATCTCCAGCTTTCAGGTTTTGCTATAAGCCTGGACATTAAAAAGATAGAGGAAAGAAAGACAAAAGGCAGGATGAAGACAATCTGGTGGTCCAAGAGGATCAACCAAGGGGAGTGCGGCTGCCCGGTCTGGGTGTCCTGTGTTCAGCTCAGGAATGAGGGCAGCCTTTTCTTACTGCCTGCAACTTGCGTCCTGGTGGAGCATGTGAAAACAGTCACACAAAGCCGTTTGTGCCTGTTCACGTTCACTGACCTAAGTAAAAGCAAGGTTCACCTGGACTTTGCAATTCAGCCCTCATGGAGTCGATGGCTCCCTCCGTTGCTGCAGATCTAATGCCAAACTGCCCTTGCCCATCCCAGCCACTCTACAACATGTGCCCAGCACACAGTGAATGCTAAAGTCAAGGGGAGGAAATGGACAATTCCTGGTGGGGAATTAAAAAGAAACCTCCATCACATAGTCGTTCTCAAAACTGCCTAACAACACAGACATAAAAAATCCTCCCAAAGTCTCCAGGCAGAAGTGCTTTCTCTTTCAATTTTGCTGACAAAATGAATCTACGACACTTTGGGGGACACAGGGAGAAAGTTAACCAAAGCTGTATTGTCCCCTGACCACAAGTCAGGAATGCCTGGAATGAAGAAGGGACGGTTCTGGAGGGTTTGCTCACTGGTGTTTGGGAAGTAGACCTGTGGCTGGAGGAAGTGGTATCTGGGGTTGGAGAAAGGAGCTGAAGGTTTCACACAGCACTGAAGAAACATGAATGGAGCTCAGGAGTCCCTGGGTCCCTTAGTGTGTTCACCATAGAGATGCATCACAGTCCAGTCTATGGGGAGGACACTGCCCACAGCAATGCACACTGCCCAAGGCTATGCACACCTTCCATAGCTATGCACACTGCCCACGGCTATACACACCTTCTGCAGCTATGCACACCTCCTGCAGCTATGCACACCTCCCACAGCTCTACACACCTCCTGCAGCTATGCACACCTCCCACAGCTATACACACCTCCTGCAGCTATGCACACCACCCACAGCTATGCATACCTCCCAAGGCTATGTACACCTCCTGCAGCTATGCACACCTCCCGCAGCTATGCACACCTCCTGCAGCTATACACACTGCCTGCTGGCTATGCACATCTCCCATAGCTATGCATCCAGGGCTAGTGTTTTATTTTATTTATTTTTTTTTTGAAAGAGGGAGGGACAGTGAGAGAGAAAGAATCCATTTTTATTTAGTTTTTCATGTCCTTTCATTGCTCTGACACTTTGTTGTGTATGTGGTGCTGGGGTTTGAACTCACATCCTTGTGCATGCCAGGCAAGTGCTGTAACCACTGAGCGACCGCTCCAGCCCCAGGGCTAGTGTTTTAAAACCTAAGCACAGTGTGCTTACAGTTGTTACTCTTATAGGCAGAGTCCCGGAATGTAGTTGTTTTTAAGTTGCATACATGATTGTGATTACAGAAAGGATTTAAAATAATGCTTCCCCTTTTGAATATACATCTAAGAAAAATGATCCCACATCTAGATTTTTTTTGTGTAGGCAACACATAATATAGACCCCAACATGTGGTCAAATCTCAGCACATGTTTATTAGATGTGTGAAAGAATTCCACCAAGAAAGCCAACACGATCTGGAGAAGCTATTTACAGCAGTAACAAGCACCGTTGGTGTTTACTATGTCTCTGCCTAGTTCTAAGTACTTGGCGTGAGCTAACTCAGTGAGCTCCGACCAGATACATGCAATCATTATCTCATTTAGCAGATAGGGTCACCAGACACAGAGAGGGTTAGACACGTCCTCTAGGTCACACAGTGTGGAATTAAAGGCGCCAGGATTGGAAATTGGTCATGTTGATTTCAGAGATTATGCTTCTCACCATACCTTATCTTGATTAAACAGCAGAAACACTCTCTCTCCAAAGAACAGTTCATTATTCTCTGTTAAAGAGCAATCACAGACAGATTCAGAGTTTTTCCCTTGGGGGCAAAATTATGGGCAGAGAGAGACCCTTCCCACCCTCTAAGCATCTACAGGCACAAAGAAAACATAGCTATTCCTTAAAATAAATGTGTTCTCCTTCAGTTCTGCCCACTAGCTCTATGTATCCCTTCCAGTGTTGACCAACCTTGACCTCTGCGATACTTTAGCAGCATTACATTAATAATTAATTTAATTTTCAGTGTTTTGTGTTAGTCTCTGAACTCTGATAACGGAAGTCAACATGGACCCAGTGCTTTCTGTGCGCAGGCACTGTTCCAAGCTCTTTGGGCAGGCTCACGCAGCTGGCACGATCATTGGCATCCGGATCTGCAAAGGAGGAAACAGGAATAAAGAGCAAGAGCTCAGGAGGAGCTGGGGTGCAGTTCAGGCTGCCCCGATCTGAGTGGCTTGTGCGGTCTCGATGCACGAGCTATGGAGGACACATATACGAACACAGCTTGTAGATGAACTGCCCCTACTCCAATGTGAAGGCTTTGCTGATTTGTGTAAGAAAATATGAAGCACTTTGACTCGTTCTCTTGCTGTCT